>JBBPLY010000219.1:0-15862 GCA_038090035.1 Xerocomus nothofagi | reverse complement strand
AGGGATGGCAATCGATACTGGCATTCATCCTGGAAAGTGTACCTATTATCACTCTAACACCTCGGTTCATCATCAGCGTACGGGAGTTGTACGCGCGCGAGTTTCCAGCGGATGAGACCGACACCGGTTTGGGTTGTCGTCATCCGGCCCTGGGGCTAGCGGGACGGCGACCGTGTTGGCGGGTGCTGGAGAGGACGGGGACTCGTCAGAGGACGCCCAGGAGATACAGATGGAGACGAGGAACGTTGGAACGAGTCAGCCAAACTAGGTGGATATGAGCCAGTGTTTGGTAGCGGTTTACCGTATCTTCACCCCTACCCTACCCCAAATGCCAATGTCAATCCGAGTAGAAACATCTTTTCGAGTGAAGGGAATGGTAATTACATCACTGTGAGCGACGATCAATTCGATGGTGTATTGAGCGGGTAAGGTTTGTGAATGTTGGCGAATAATATGAAGCCAAGGCGGCAAGGGTTCATAACATGGTCATGTTTGCGACCTGTTGTATAGCACGAGTGAAGCTCGCTTTGTCTCATGGCACATAATTAGTAACCGCATCCATCTCAGGTGTCTCTATCGCTCCTTTGAATTGCCAGCTTGAGTAGCGATTATGCTGCCTGCAGCCTTTCGTCTGGACAAATCAGATCATCGCCGCGATGGAGGCCCGGAGGGTGTAGAGGTTGACAGAATGATTCCACTCCCTCGAACCCTTGTGGGCCTTGATGGCAGGTGCGGGTTCATTCACATGAGCAAGAGTTCCACCTTACTTTGTGACGAGCGCGCTTCCCATGGCGCTGGGAGGTTATCGAGGTAGATGAGCCCGACGAACAAGGGCCGTCGCTGCGATGACCTATGAAATGGCCATGACATAGTACGTACACGTTTTCTAGAGAAGCCATAATCACCGACCATGCCTCACGGTATCGTTTTATCTTTGAAGAACCCAGGTCTTTCCCTACGTGTTCTACCGCGATACATCGGATTACTGGAAGTTTATTTCAATACGCCCCGCATCGACGCAAGTAGGGCCTGGCTCAGGAACAAGACCCAAAGCTCACCGGAATCAGGCCCAATAGCTATAAAAATCACAGAGCTCGGCTTCCATATCTCCATGTCACCACCCATGATCCCGTCCAATCTATAGCGGAATCTAGATGAGCCTGGCGACAAATGCGCCATCTACGCAGCTGCTCGCTTCACCGGCGCCACACTCACGAAGATCTGTCCAGTTCCACCCACGTTATCGAGCGCAAAGAACCATGCTCATGCACCAATCACGAGGCACTTGGCGGCGTCGGTGAAGGGGCAGTGTGAGCTGCGAGTGTAGGGGAGGGTGCAGGTTTGATAATGCGTACGATGACGCTCGTTTGTGACATTACCGTGTGTGCGATTTGGAGAATCCGAGCGCGCGTTGAAGGCGCATGTCAAAGGGGAGTGGGAGGCATGGACCGATATAGACTCCTTCCGGGGGTATATTGAGCTGCTCACGTCCATCCATCAAGAGACTGCTGTCGGTGCGGTGGAACCAAGGGAAATAAATAAGGGGAAAATGAAATAAGTACAATAAGATACGAGAATGAATATGGTAGAAAAAAAAAATTCGGCCAATACTTGGGACATATGAGCCAGCCAACGGCACGCAAAATATCAATCAAAAAAAGTTAGGAAGGAAACCGAGATCGAGTGGGTGAGGGTGCTCGACGAGGGTTCTTACTTGCCATGAGCTCTGTCGGCACATGTTCGCGAACAATAGGGGCCTTGTCCCCTGGCTCTCGATTTCTTCCGACAGTACTACGCGAAGCGTCAGTGGCCATTCACGTTGTGGAGTCACACGAGCCGAGAGTGAGAGTGAAACCGGAAACCAACTCACCTTGCACATCGTCGTAGCATTGTCTCCACACCTGCGACTACAGTAATTGGAGCGCTGGTGCGTCGGTTTGGCGTGACAAAACTAGAGACACAGAGAAGAGAAAGATGAGCACGACGTTCCGCACGGTGAGGTGCATGAACGACCTACCGCGCACACTCTGTGTGTCGAACCGTGACTGCCCGACACGTGTATACGGGGTGCTCGACGTTTTTTCGTGCCCGCACGTCCCTGAGATCGATGATTTGGAGTCGGAGCAGACGCCGACGCCGGTGTCGATTTATCCCCGCTAGGATCGTTTCCTGCCGGACCAACACACATCCAAGCTTGAGCATGCACATCTCAAACGAAATCGCGAGAGAACGAGGAATGGGAGACACGCGTACTTAGCTCTCCACGAAGACGCATGAGGGCCTTGCCCAACTCGTTATTCCCCGTTCCATCCGCACCGACTCCCCAGAACCAGTCCCGTGGCGAATCCTTTGATTTGAATTTCACCCTCCGTGAGATTGCCGATGGAGCGACGACATGGACGTACCTCGACCAGTTCTGCATCGCCAGTATCGAGGAGCATCTTTTTCAGGTCTTGGTGTTGTGTAAACTTGAGTTTGAGTGCCGTTTCCATCTAAAAGTGATCACGGGATGGGGTTGGGGGATATGAGTTGGGCAACGAGCAGGACACACTTTGGAGACATGGACTTGCGACCAGTCCGATCGGACTGCCGTCTTGTGTCGATGTGCCTCGTCGAAAGCAATCATCGGTTTTGGACCACACGTTCGAATACGCTCTGCGATCTGCGGATGCCCGTCGAGGAACTGTCCAAACACGCGCCACGTCAGCACCGCACTGCACCGCACGAACCACCTTCCTCGTCCCCATCCCCAAATGACATTCGCTTGAGAGAGAGAAACACCGACCTTGAATGCCTGGAAGAGATGCTCGCTCGTCGGATAGCGTTTCCCCTCGAACACGACCTCGTGCTGCGAGAAATTCGTAAATTCGTAATACGGCTTGTGTTTGTCGTAGAACAAGATTTTCGGACGTGCGTGCGCGTGAGCCCAGCCCCCCGACGGAGTGATGACGATGTGCGTGTCCCCGGCGTCCCAGCATCGCGCGCAGACTTTGAAAAGCGAGTGAACGAGACCCATGTGCGTCGGGTGGGCGAAGGTGAGGGTATCGGAACAAGAGAAGAGCGTGCGGGCATACTGGGGTGTTTCTTTTCCTTTTCTTTAATGGCATGAAATGAGGTCAGGGCGAGGCCGAGTAGTTACGTAATATGGTGGGGCTGCCCACAGATCTACACTCTGCAAGCTGTTGGGTTATACAATGTATGGTACCTCTCTCGTGTTCTCTTATGTAGTAAACCTTCGAAATTGAGGGTGATGTACCGGGTAGGCCATCTAAGTAATTGCCGCATCGTTAGACCTGCCTGGCACTCGGACGGAACATGGAAGGGGTGAGCTACGCGATCCAGGCACGAGGTGGAGTCGATGCATGTTGATGCTAAGTAGTCCAGCAGAATCGTCTGGTTCACTATTCACACCACCCGCCCACCACGCCCCTCCGGCTGGCTAGAGCAAAACTTGAACCTACTCAAACGTCGTCCAAAACTCGTAGTGGGCAATTGACGTCAGGATGAAATGTAAATCATCAAATCTTGAGGGTTGACCAACCTAATTGCCTGCTCGGACTTGAAGTTTGGGTTTGAAGTTGAAGTGAATATATATTTGAACTGAGGTTTGATCTTCTTTTGGTTCGTCGCTGCCAATTATGAGTTGGGCGGGCACGAAGATAGGACATACGCCTTGTTGATGCGACACGATCCAGAGAGTTGAGGACATCGATGCTAATGCTCGTGTCAGCATTCACCAACCCCGAGCGTTTGATTGATGGGCTATGCTGGGCAAGTACAAAATAAATGTGGCCGAGTTTACAGCTCGACGCCCTTTAAATGTTCAGACCGATAATAAATACGATCAAAAAATCTGGAAGCTCAATGGTTCAATACTGCATCGCGTGCTGAACAAGGCCGGGTCAATGAGCCTAAGGACAGAAATGTCAAGAACCTCATCGATGATAGCATGACCGTATTCGAGCCAGTCAAGAGGCTGACACACGCACAGGACGTGTTGATGAATGTGTTGGGATGGCAGGGGCGAACAGGAACGTGTGAATGTCAATCAGTGATCGCTTCGTGAAGCTTCGTCGGCCAGGACTTTCGGATTCGAGAATGACTGAAAACGTGTCGCAAGTGCTAGTAGTGATTGCTGAGTGAGTGAGCGAACAATGCACGACACGTACCTCGAACTTCCTCAGGCATGTCTACCAAGATTACGGGTCACACGGTGGTGATGCGACGCCATTCGGTGCCCTCCATCCTGAGGCTCCATGTGCAGTCAAAGCCGGTCTCTCGCAAGGAAGCGATTTTCTGTCTCCTGACGCTGTCGTTGGTGACATCATCAACACCACTCTGCAATCCACACTGGCTAGACTTTAGCAGAATAACTATGTGTCTCGTATGTCCAGTGCTCACTTGCGCGAGATCAACATTACAACCATATCTCAGTTGCCGTCCTCATGGCTGTCGAATATGATTACGGTGAGCTTTGCGTCCTGTTCCAACTTGAATACTAGTACGTCCGCATTCTCAGTCCTTACCTTTTCAAACGAGGTACCGTCACACATACTCTAGCATTTCAATTTAAGCTTTATTCACTGATAACCACCGTTACTAGGTAGAATGCATATGGGTCAGAAAGCCATGGAACATGGTGTCGATAATATATATTATCGTATGTGTCAACTTCTTAGTGCATTGTCGTGGCCTACAGCAAGCTAAAAATCATTACAGGTTCGTTATTGTGGTCTTTACTGGTACACGATTGTAGCAGAATATACCATACTGAATGCATACTCCGTTCTCTCTCGGTACGTTCAGCATTTAAAAAGTTGATTGGATTCTGATGCCGTGCTCAAGGCGGGAGTAGCTCCTACCCGTCCCACCAAAGGTATCTTTCTTCTTGTGCCGTCGCATACAAGCGTACTGAAGCACGTCTACAGGCGTGCGTGTTTGTCTTACTCTCGTTTTGGGAGCTTCTCAACCCAATCGATATTTACTGAACAGTTGTGAGCACATTCAATCCAATGTCTTCCTTGTCCGCTCCATTCATATGTGCTTCCAAGGTCAGAACTTCTTTATCAGCTCTGGGTGGTCATCTGTTCTCCTTATCAGTGCCGCTGATTGTGAGTCACTGTGTAGTTTCATTTTCAATAAAAGGTGGTAATTACAGCCGTAATACTCCTCCGAGTCTGGGCAATGTACGATCGATCGAGAGTAATCATTGGTATCCTCCTTACATTGCTTTTGGCGGAGATTATCATCAGCGTTATTGGAAAGGCCATTGGTACCATTCCAAAGAGCCTGATTGGTACGTTGAAATTTCAGGTTTACCGTTTTGGATTTACCAGTTGTCTACTACCCCCCCCCCCCACTCTTTTTGCAAACGCAGCGACCACCATCGACATAGCGGACTTTTCGTTTTGCTTCGTGGTACCCAGTTCTACGTCGCTTATTTGGACAGAAGCTGCTACCGTTTCCAACTGACACATGGCACATTGATGGGCATACTCGCAATTATCAAATTTGTGAGGCTGTCACGTCGAATGTACAGATAAACGAATCAACGGGACCTTGGTCGGTACCTGAATTTACTCATCAAGGAAGGCGTCCTCTATTTCGTCATACACGTCCCTCCTATCCTCTGCGGCGATGCAAGCTCGCGAACGACTCAATTTCCGACCGAGCTAATGGTCACCTTTCATCACAGCTTCTTCCTCTTTAACGTCTTGAATGTATTGGGTGCCTCAGAAAAGGCTCCGGCGGAGGGATGGCAGTCGATACTGGCATTCATCCTGAAAAGTTTACCCATCGTCACTCTAGTAACACCTCGATTCATCATCAGCGTACGGGAGTTGTACGCGCGCGAATTCACAGCGGATGAGACCGACACTGGTTTTGGATCGTCGTCGTCTGGCCGAGGAGCTTCTCCGGAGTCATTCATTGTATTCGATTGGATGCACTGCGGACACTGCAGAGTATCACAAAGTGCGGATCCGAATCTTAGATCCAGGTCATTGTATGTATGTGATTGTTTGCATTGCTACCGTGGATCAAACATGCGTGGGGCCACAAATGGTTCGCACTGACATTCCTTGAAGTGCATCATGGCCAGGTACAATCTGCCGCAGGTATCTTTGCAGTAGGAGGTAAGTCCGGCGGAGTTCGGGTTAAAACTGTTGCAGCGCCGCTGCTTCAAGTTCCCCGACATCCTCAGGCCCCATGCGCGACTTGCGGGTCACTGAATTTCCACCTTCGACATGGACGATTCTCGAGTCTGTCAATCGCGACTCTTTTCGCCACTTTGGTCGTCGATTCTACCGTTCCTAGGCCGATGTACCCACCAACTTGACTCGCATTATCCTTTTCTGGATGACTATCTCGGTGTGCTCGAGGTTCGTTACAAGATTTTGAGGTCATCGTTAACAAATGGCACTTCTCCACGAGATAGGCTCTAATATGCAATCAGATTCCCTGAGGATACTTTTTGCACCATGCGGCGTTGCTGATGCTCCTACCAGCGAAGTGAGAATATAAACTACCTGGAGTTCTTAGTTGACGTTCCTTCGCTGTCGTCGCACACATCCACATTTCTGCACGCTCATCCATGTGGTATCGCTGCTCGCTGCCCTTTCTTGGCACGGTCTTATATGCCGCTCAATTTGCCTACGGTCTTGGCTGGTCTTGCACTGCTCCTCTAGGCGACGGCACTGCAGCACCCAGCGACCCCTACTGGCTTGAATCGATCCAGCATCAGGGAACCTCGCCCTTCAATTCCAATTCGAGCTCTTATCAAGTATTCCGCAACGTCAAGGACTACGGAGCCGTGGGTAATGGTATCACTGATGACACAGCTGCGATCAAGTGAGTTCATCCTGCATATCCTTGTTTTGTTTTTCATTCAAGTTCCCAGTGCGGCAATGTCATCTGGTGGTCGCTGCGGTGCACAATGTGGATCCTCGACGTATGTAGCTCCTTTGCATGCGGATCCTACGATCAAACGTGTTACATACCTGTAGCATCTCACCAGCAATCGTGTATTTCCCAAAGGGGTACGTCAACATGTTCAGCTATTCAACTCGATCGTTTCACAAGACGTTCACCGAACCATTAGCACATATCTCGTTTCGTCCGCTATTGTCGCCTACTACTATACCCAAATTATTGGGGACGCCAAGAGTCCGCCGACTCTTTTAGCAAGCTCCCATTTCAACGGTTTTGCAGTCATCGGTCAGACCATTTCTCAATCAATGATCGACGTGGAACTAATTATTGAACAGATGCCGACCCTTATATTCCCAATGGCTGGGGCGCTCAGTGGTTCTCCAATCAAGACAACCTGTATGAATATCTCCTAAGCTTCCACGTCTCAACCCAAGTGACTTCGTTTTAGCTTTCGTGCTGTCCGTAACGTGATTATCGACCTGCGGCAGGTGCCATCTCGCAACACAGCGATCGGTTTGCACTGGCAAGTAGCTCAGGCTACTTCCTTGGTCAACGTCGTCGTCGAGATGTCCACTGCGTCTGGCACGAATCATCAAGGTCGGAAGGACTGCCTTTTGTCAATACGAAACTGACGTATGACATAGGCATGTTCATGGAGAACGGAAGGTACGCTTTCACTCGAGGTGCATTAGTTTAGCGATCGTAATATCTTTCTATCCGTCCAGTGGTGGTTTCATGGGAGGTGGGTGGACGTAGTTCCATGCCAAATAGATGCTCATATTTTACCAGACATTGTCTTCAACGGAGGTGCGTAACGAACCCTGAAAAAAGTGGATACAATAGCAAACATTTATCCAGGAAAGATTGGTATCGAGGTGGGGAACCAACAGTTCACAGTTCGCAACCTGACGGTCAACAATGCGGTCACTGGTGAGTGGAGTCGCAATCGGGGAAAATCGTCATTGACAAGGGATTATTTAGCTGTATCGGGTATCTGGAATTGGGGTCCGTCATGATACTACTCGAAGGATACTTTGTCTAACGATTCTCGCAGGTTTCACCTTTCAAAGAGTAACGATCAATAATTGCCAGGTAGCCCTATACCTCTCGTGCGATGGAACACGTCCCTATTGATTCCCTACAGATTGGTTTTGCATTGAAGATCGGAGGGACTAGCTTAGCGAGCCAGGTCAAAGTGCTGTCGAGAGTCATTAGGCTGCTTTTGCTCACTAGAATCTTCAGGGTGTCGGCTCTGAAGTTATCGTGGACGCCGTCGTCAACAACACGCCCGTCTTCGTGCAGTCATCTGTTACAAGCGACGGCACGCTTCCGTACTCTCTGGTACTCAACAATATCCAATTGACCAATGTTCCAACTGCGGTTGGTGTCGCTGGCGGAGCCATCATCCTTGCAGGCGGCAATACTATAATCGACTCTTGGGTCCAGGGTAACGTATATTCCGGAACCGGTGGTCAGAAAAATTGGACGCAGGGTCATATCACGCCTGTCAACAAGCCCTCGAGTCTCCTCAACAGCGAGGGAAAGATCTTTGGGAAAGCCCACCCTCAATATGCCAACTACGCCACGAGCCAGATCATCAGCGTCAAAAGTCAAGGTGCAAAGGGCGACGGCAAGACCGATGATACTAGAGCCATCCAAGATGTTTTCGACGAGGTATCGTTTGTTTTCTTGGGGTGACTGAACTTGCTCTCTCAATCGAACGTTCGCACAGTATGCTGGTTGCAAGATCATCTTCTTTGATGCAGGTGTATACTACGTGACGAAGACGATCACCATTCCTGCAGGGACGCAGGTTGTTGGAGAAGCCTGGTCGGTCATTTTGGCGGGCGGAAGATACTTTCAATCACACAAGCACCCCCGTCCAGTTATCCGAGCCGGTACCCGTGGTTCCAAGGGAACCCTGGAAATCAGCGATTTGCTCCTCACCACAGTCGGTCCTGGTGAATGATATTATTGACTAACAGCTACCGCAACCATGACTTACCTAACGTTCTGCAGCTCCCGGGGCTATCATGATTGAATGGAACGTCCACGACCCCGCTGGTCAACAAGGCGCGGCAGGTCTCTGGAACACTCACATCCGGTATGTGTTTCCCAATGAAGTAAACGACGCTCATTATAACAATCCCCAGACTCGGAGGAGGTCCGTGGTGCATGCCACCCGTGTATAGTGGCATTGGCTAATACGACCCTATGTCTAGCTGTTGGGACCAACCTACAGTACTCTCAGTGTCCATCAGGCTCTGTGTTTCCGGAATGTCATGCTGCATTCCTCGGCATTCGCCTCACTCGGCACTCGAGTGCATACTTCGAGGTTCGTAGGGTTGGCTCGGCACCAAATCAATCTTTTCAACGATTGGTCAGGGAACGTGGGTATGGACTGCAGATCACGACCTAGATGAATCCGGTCAAACGACGGTCTTCACTGGCCGTGGTATCCTCTCGGAATCAGCGGGCCCCGTATGGCTCATTGGCACGTGTAAGCATAGAAAACGTTCATCTTACTTGGTGCTAATGTTAATCTCGTCGTAGCCTGTATGTTTCTTGTTGTCTCATACCCATTCTTGAGCTGAACAAACGACATCCTTGGTAAGCGGAGCATGCGACACTTTACCAATACAATCTGGTAGGTGCTAGAGACCATTACATGGGTTTCGTTCAGACAGAGACTGTGAGTGACGTCTGATCGTTGTGGTATCGCTGAGCACATGCACTCGTGTCTCCGCAGCCTTACTATCAACCCGTACCCGAGGCGCCGGCGCCGTTCGAAATGAGCAATGCTTATCATGACCCCCATTTCCCCGTCGGCATGGAAGCCGCGTGGGCGATGAACATCGAGTGCTCGTCGAACATCGTTATATTTGGTGAGCGGTCCCCCTCGAGTCGACATTCGTCCCTCCGTGACTCATACCGTGTCAGGCGCTGGCTTTTACAGTTTCTTCCAGAACTTTAACGAGACTTGCCTGACTTCATTAAACTGTCAATCGCAGATCTTCAACGTCGACTCTGCAACGTCCCGGGACGTGACCGTATATGGCCTGTCGACCGCTGGTGCTACGTACCAGCTTAGTGTGGATCGGAACGGGGTCGTGAATGCGAGCAGCGACTTGGATGGGTTCCAGCAGACGTTGACAGCTTGGCATGATTGAACGCGGGCGGTGCGAGCGGTGCTGGAGTGTCCTGATGGTCTGAGATTGAAACGACGCAGCGCGTCTCGGGCTGTTTCTGACCTACTAGCGCGTAGTCTAGTCGGTGTCGCTTTTTCGTTCTCCATTGACATGTCGTGCATTCCATTCTTTTGGTCCGACGTTTGATTGACATGTCATAATTTTTGACCGTTCGAAGGTGAGCGCTATAGAGCCTGGAAAGGTTCTACTAGTTAGATGGTAGCATCATAGTCGAGGCTGTGTTTGTACATGTTAGGATCGGAGGGTGCTGCCAAACAAGGTCAAACAAACGACTGATGAGTCGGGATGACTCTTTGATCGTTGATATTGAGATCAACTCAAGTAATAATACGACACAACAAACTCTCGAGTGACGGTCATGTCCGCTTGAGCCACTGAGGTCCAACTGGACTCTCAAACGTCTCAAGCAACGCGCAACTTCTCTGTTGTCTTCATCACGACACAGATACTATCATCATCGCGACGACAATGGAAACCACCGAAGAACTGCAACAACTCGAAATAACCGCTCTCAAGTCTATCTATGATCAAGATTTCTTTGAACCCCCTCCACCCAAGGCATGGAAGGTTCGTCAATGTCGCGTCTCGTTTGGACACGCGTTGATGATTCCCAAAGGCTGCAGCTAGGCTGCCCGAATTCATCATCAAAGTCGTCCACCGCGATCCTTTACATGCGCCCAAGGTCTATTTTCACCTTCACATCAAGTAGTCTCTGTCTTTGCCCGTCCCCAGTGTCATCGTTGACTAGGACACAGATTTCCGAAAACATACCCCACGATTGCCACTCCCATATTCACCGTCCAGAGACCCATTCGCGGTATCAGCCATGACATCGAAGTCGCACTATCCAAGGTTATTCACGCGGAGGCTCAGAAGTTGCGAGGGTCAGAGATGGTCTTTCAGGTCCGTCGTTCTGCCACGTGCCAGTTTGTTTTGAGAACGAACGATGCCCAGATCGTCACAACGGCTCAAGAATGGGTAGCCGATCGCGTTCAACCGCCGAGCGAAGCATCTGGTTCGCTCGCCACGGAGATGACGAAGCGTGCGACTCAAGAAGAGCGTGTAAGTTTATGTTCTCGGTTGCTTGATTGCGATGGTTCTGATAACGTTGCATCAGGAACGGCGAGAAAGAGAGGAGGCCGAGGCTGAGCGTCAGTCTGAGCTTGCTGCTCGGGTCGCTGAGCAACTTCAGGAGCAGCTTCTGGCCGACGCACAAAAACATCTTATCGCGAAAGAAATGCAATATAAAGCAGCTCGGCGAAGAGCTCAGTCTGATGCCACCGAAGTACCGTCCGTCGGGGATACATTGACGGAATCGTTCCCCGTCGAGGTAGAGTTCAGGGGTATACGCTTTAACGCCGTGAAGATGTTCCATTCTCGAAAAGGTTTGTTGATCCCTTTGGTCTGGTTTCTTGTTCACGCCATAGCTGTAGAGTCCCTCGGTGTGACATATCTCGCCGATCCTTTGTGCGATGATGTCCATGCCACGCTTCCTCTGGAAGTCCACACGATTCAGTTCAATTCTGAATACTATGTCAGTTCTCAAGGTGACTTTATTGCTTCTCCCTGTATTCGTTGTCGTATAACTGCATCCAGGCAGGAAGAAGCTCGCACAGCTCGAGGCGGAGATCCAACGTCTTATGAACGTGCCCCATCCGAACTTGTTAAGCCTCCTTGCTGTCAAACTTTCGTTTCCTCACCTTGGTCCTCCTCGTCTAACAATCTTGTCTGAGCAACGGCCTGCCCTTACGCTGCAAGATGTTTTAGAGGACTGCGACAGTCTTCGAGAAGACAGAGCTTCTGTAAGGCTCGCCGTACCTTCACTGCGACGCAGTCTCACCAGGGCTTCATGCATAGGATTACCTTGCTCAGATATTGTCCGCACTAAATGCTGTACACTCTAGCGATCTCTTCCATCGAGGTGCGTCCTTTGCCACAGCATCGTTTGATCAACCCGCAATCCATCTCTTCCACAGGTCTTGATACCACGTGTATCTTTCTTGCAACGCGCGAGAACAAGAGTCATTCGAAGCTTGTCAAGGTGGGGAAAGTGGGTTATCATGCCCGATTGAAAGACCTGCATAGGTCGAACCCTTTTTCTTCGGGATTAGCGCTGATCAACGATGAGTATTCCATCCCGGATACTTGGTACGAACGTCAAACGTTTGTCGCGGGTTCATTCATATATTCCATCTCAGGCTCTCAAAGGAAGTTCTCGACTCCCCGTTGTCATACACGAAGGGCCGTGACATCCACAGCGTTGGAGTGGTATTCCTGCAGATGCTTCATGGGCAAGGCGTGATGCAAAAATTCAGCGGCCCACGTGAAGCCCTCCAAGCTTGTACGTACTTCTCGTTGGCTGATGCAGCCCAAGGAATGAACTGGTTACAGCATCTATATCGCCTACTCTACATGTTACCGCGCTGAACATGCTCTTTCCCAGCAAAAAGTCCCAGGTTTCCTGTCTGAGCCTCCTTGCAGAGCTCGCATCGATGTCTCTCACCCCGATACGTACTAACACGCCATCGATTCCAGTACCGGGGCCGGCGACACCGATGGGGAACGGGAATCATTACACCACTTCACCGGATAAAGATTATTTCCGTGCTCCTCCCAGTGCGAGACAGGCAAGTAGATGGAAAGAAGACTGGGAAGAACTGGAGTTACTGGTACGCAACTGTTTCTTAAGTAGTAAGTGCATTGGCCCTGACGATCCGTAGGGGAGAGGTGCGTTTGGGTCGGTTGTGAAAGCACGCAATAAGATTGACTCTCGCATATACGCCGGTTCGTGACAACGTCTTGAAGCTATATCTCGGCACTTCCTCATAGATGCCCACAGTGAAGAAGATCCGCCTTCGCACCGATCAGAGCGACACTAGGATCTTTCGTGAGGTAAATGCATTAAGCAGGCTCTCCCATCGGTTCATTGTGCGATATTATACGACATGGGTCGAGACTGCGGAGGTCGTCACCTCCGGTGCATCCTCCGGATCTGAGACCGCGTCTGATTCGGGCACAGAAGACAACATGACTTCTGTCCCTCATTCCTTTGAACGGCACGAGAAGTCGGACCCATTCAGCGTCGATTTGAACGACTTGGACGATTACGCCGGTTCTGGGAGCAAGTCGTCATTCCCGAGCATCCATTTCACCAGGTCTGATGTGAACGACGAGAAAGATGAGGACGAGGATGACAGCGACGATGGGTTCGCACTCCTCTTTACGTCAGAGTATGGAGAGGATGTGGATGTAAAACCACCACCTGTCGTGCCGAGGACTTTATACATCCAGATGGTGCGTGTCTTGCCTTGCCTTCCGGACATGGACCCTTCCATACCATGCTACATTTTTTACAGGAGTTTGTCGAACGCCAGACGTTAAAAGAAGCGAGTGTGATACGGCGCTCGTTTTGTCATGTTGGCTGATCCTTTTTATCCAGAGGGTGGCAGAAGGTTTATCGGAAGAAGAGGCCTGGCGTCTATTCAATCAAGTCTTGGAGGCATTGGTGCACATGGGCAGCATGGGAATAGTCGGTTGTTCCGTTCTATGTATAGTGTTCACTGTTGATTCCCTCTACTCATTTAGCTGCACAGAGATATCAAGCTGACAAACATCTTTATCGGTACGTTTTCGTTTCACTCATCTGGATATGCTGAGTGCTCAAACGACATGCAGACGGGAAGGGCGACTGCAAAGGTAATTGAGATCAAGTCAGTGGACGTATCAATACTGACGCCTGTACCCAATCTCTTTGAAAGTCGGAGACTTTGGTCTAGCCACATCGAGCCTTGCGGCTGTCGATCCTTCGGACTTGTCTCCACAAGTAACGCAGTTGGACTCAGAACTCACTCTAGGCAAGCGCAATTTTGTTGACTGGCATACTTTCCGAAAGCTAACCCCAATCTAGAAGTAGGAACGAAACTGTACATTGCCCCCGAGGTCTCATCGCGGAGGAAGGGGCCTAGGAATCATAACAAGGCCGACATGTATAGTCTAGGGGTGAGTCCGGATTCCAAGCACCGCTGTAACCCTCACCAAAGTCTACTAGATAGTGTTCTTTGAAATGAATTACCCTTTTTCGACGGGGGCGGAACGCATTGCCGTCATCGAGGACCTACGGAAGCCCGAAGTATACTTTCCCCGTGATTGGGAGGCACATCGCACACGGCAGAAAGAAAGTGGGTAGTCTTCCAGAGCACGCCAGCAGTATTCGTCTCATGTTGCTTAGTTATCTCGTGGCTGCTTCGCCATGACCCTGCAAAGCGGCCGAGCGCTCTGGAGCTTTCGCAAAGCTCGCTGTTGCCACCTAGGGTCGAAGATGAATACTTCAAGGAAGCTTTGAGAATGATATGCAAGTGCCGTTACTCGCTTAATTCTACATTCCTCTGAACCTCTTTTTTTTCTCCGCAGCCGCGCCGGATTCGACACACTACCAGACGCTGCTCTCGGTACTCTTCAAACGACCAGCCAGCCAAACCAGCCAAACAAGGAATATTATCTATGATCTTGAAGCTGACATTCCCGAACACGCTAACCTGAACACCATCGTCGAGGACAGAATAAAAGCCATATTTCGCATTCACGGAGCCGTTGAAATAGAACCACCTCTATTGGTCCCTTCAACGGATCCAGAAGAGAACGAACCGCGGGCTACGTTCATCGACAGACATGGCGATGTCGTTTTTCTACCCAATCAAGCGTTGATACCATTCGCGAGGCTGGCAGCAAGGAATGCTGTGAAGCGCATCAAACGTTTTCATATCATGAACACCTATCGTCCAAAGTAACTCGATTTCATATCTACCAAACTTGCCCATGTTGATTTATCATCCATCGATTCCGTAGCGCCGTTCCTGGACATCCCATAATGGTGAAAGCTGCCGTTCTGGATATCATCACTCCGGACATGACAACCGGCATGATCGCAGCGGGAGCAGAGATAATATTACTTCTCAGCGATTGCCTTCGTAGTTTCCCAAACCTTGCTCAGAGTTATGAGATACATATCTCTCATTCCAAAAGTGAGTCGTTATTCTGATTTCTATTCGTTGTTTTAACTTTGTTCCAGTTGTCGAACTAGCCCTCAGTCGAGTCCCAAACGACATACGACCATCGGTCATGGATATCATGAATCAGTCTAAATCTTCCTCGTCCCAGAAGCGTGCAGCATTGTTGAAGAAAGGACTCTTACGGAGCACTGCCGATGAGCTAGAGATCTTTTCAGAAACCGACGAAGACATCGATGGACTGTTGATGAAACTCGACAAAATTTCACCGTCTTTGCTCACCATCATGAGGCCTGCCGTGGAAGAAATCAAACAGAGTATCCAGTTCGCCACATCCGCGGGATTCAATGGTTCGATCTATCTCCGTCCTCTGATGTGGGCTACACACCATGCGCATTTCGATGACGGACTTCGCCTTGAGGTCGTACGACGTACGCGACGTCAGGACGTCCTTGCAGCTGCTGGTCGGTCCGTATCATTCATCCCTGATGTCTTTCAGATGATTGACAGAACTGAACAGATACGACAAACTGATCGCTCAGTACTCCACCGCAAAACCGAAGAGCGATCCGGTCTGTGCATTCGCCGTCCAAATAGCGTTTGACAAGATCACCGTCTCCCTCGCGGCATTCCAAAGCACAGCAGTGAAGGCCCTCATAAAGGAACAGCGATCCTTTGGCTTTTGGAGTCCTCGCAGGTGCGACGTGTATATCATGT
>JBBPLY010000218.1:22108-32374 GCA_038090035.1 Xerocomus nothofagi | reverse complement strand
GCCAAGACCAAAAATGTAGTTTGGAATGAAGTATATAGAAATCTGGAAATTTGATTTACATTGTATATCACATAGACTTCTCTTGACATTGGAAACTGTGAATATATAGTGCCAGTGACTTCAATAATTGTTGTAATAACTGATTCCAACATGCCAGTGGTATGTGAAGTGCACCACTGGCACTAGCACAGTAGTAGCACCACTCAATCTTCTAATCTTCTAACCTACTCATCTTTCTAACAAGAAGAAAACATGAAAAGCATCTACCTGTGCTAAAACAATAAACACATAAAAGCATGTACATAAAGTCTATCTGTGCTGAAAGCACATCGGGTGAAATACAACTAGTCTAATATCCTTCCCCATCTTCAAACACTTGTCAACTTCATTACGAATACCCTCCCGAAGCCAGTGCTCGTCGCACTATTATACCGACTGACTATTCTCCAGTTTGCCTCGCGCATACTTCCTACGATCGGTGCAGATGCATGGGAGTCAGATGACTCGACAAATGATGGCTGGGATGGCAGACCTGTATGACCTCAGAGCTCAGCTCCTCAGGCTACGCACGCTCATGGTTATGAATGCGTTACAGACATCGACATTGACTCGTTTCCTGCTGACATACCGACAACTGATATTTGTCATGGTGTACTCACACCTGCTGCGTGCGTCTCTCATTCACTGTTTATCCCAATGCTAATGCTTCGACGTCGCTGTAGTTTTGGACCCTGCATCCCAAGTTTGGTGGCGCTGGGCAAATGTCATGTTTACTCTCCTTCTATGGTCTGTAGAACTCGTCGTTAGCCCAGACGGCGACGATGTGAGCACAAAGTGGAAGGTGGAGTAGATTGCCCAGATGGTACTCTACGGACAACGTCATCCATGTCTCTAAAACAACGCACATCTTTCCGGATCAACAGTTATTCGCTTTCCATTCTGCCTCTTCCTCCTTCGCCCCTTCATAGTACTCTCTCTTCCAGATCTGTGCCTTCTGCTTGACGTCCTCGAGTATCCGTTCGCATCCTGCGAAAGCCTCTTTGCGATGCGGCGATGATATCGCAATAACTATTGATGGCTCGCCCACTGGGACGGTTCCTAGGCGATGATGGATGGTGCACGATATGAGAGAAGGAATGATGTACAGTGGTGGTTGGTGTGCTGATCGAGAGTTTCGAGATACCGCTTCACGAGCATCCTGGAGGATTTGCACCATGGTTTTAATGGCCAGCTTGCTGTAAGCTTGATATTCCAAGCGTGTCACTACCTTGCCTGTCGATGGCGCGTCAATGATGATGCACGATGTCCATACCATGCACTGCGGGTGATACCTCTGAAGGAGTTGCGAGTGGTACCAACGAAAGCCGCTGTTGCACCAGCGTTTTCGTTCCTCACCGAACGTATGATTGCGTCCGCATCGAGGGGCTCGTAGGTCAGGACACAGCTCCCCCCCTCCCAGTCTTCTTTCGCTGCGATGGAGGTGCTCGGGTAAGTCATCGTTGGAGCAAGGCAGCGGGCGATATCAAACTCGAGACGATCACGGCATTTCAATTCTTACTTCCAGACCGCGATTTACTTGCTACCCGTCCACTACATGTTCGCGACGGGCCACCATGCGCGCATGTCTGCCAGTGTTGGGAGCCTCTCTAGATTGACTCGTCGTCCGCTCTCTCTTACACGTCGCTCGTCGCCACACGGTGTCCCCATTGACGTGCATCCAGCGGTCGAGGATGCACTGGCTAATGGCCGTCCGGTAGTAGCGCTGGAGTCCACGATAATCACTCATGGAATGCCGTACCCCACCTCGTTAGAGATGGCACAATCAGTAGAGAACATCGTCAGATCCACCGGAAGTACCCCTGCCACAATAGGGCTCATCGAAGGTCGTGTCAAAATCGGGCTTCATCCCACCGAGCTAGTACGACTTGCGAGTCGAAGTACGGACCCTGTCAAGTTGTCTAGGAGGGATATCGGTGCTGCTATAGCATCAAGGAGAGACGGCGGTACTACGTGTAGCTCAACATTGATATTTGCCGCGCTGGCAGGCATCAAGGTATAATTCTTAACGTCAGATTCTTGTGTCCTTTGCTCACCCGCCATCAGATATTTGCAACTGGAGGGTGAGAAGCGTACAACGTAACTAACTCGGGCACTCATCCATTTACAGTCTTGGTGGAGTACATCGTGGAGGAGAGAAATGTATGCGTCACTCCGCGTTTCTCTCTGTTATAAACTGAATTGGGGGGTCCTCGACAGCAATGGATATTTCGGCTGACTTACACGAACTTGCCCGTTGCCCCGTGGGTTTGGTTTCAGCTGGGGTCAAGTCGATCTTGGATATAGGGAGGTAGGTTGGAATGTGTCCAGATAGTTTATCTCGGGTGTTCTCATTCATTTACAGGACGCTCGAGTACCTCGTGCGTTGCGGTTTTGGATACCCTTTTTCGGGCGTTTACTCAAGCCCCATTCGTGCAGGAAACTCTCGGAGTACCTGTCGTGTCATACGCCGAGTCAAACGACTTCCCCGCATTCTACTCCCGCAAGAGTGGTTTCAAGGTTTGTCCAAGGGCTATCAATATAACTATGATGCTAAGGCAGGCCTTACAGTCCCCGTGGAATGTTGGTGACCCAGAGGCTGCTGCCAGGATTCTTTGTGAGGACATCACTTGGTTCCGTTCAACTATGTGACGACCGTGAACCGACAGACATACAAAGGCAGCTCGGCATGTCGAATGGTGCTCTGTTTGCTGTCCCTATTCCGGAAAAGCACGAAGCCCATGGCGCTGCATTGCAAGAAGCCATCGAAACTGCTCTACGGGAGTCCGAGGAGATGGGTATATCAAAGTCAGGGAAGGAGGTGACACCATGGCTTCTGAAGCGCGTTAGCGAGCTCACTAGTGGCAAGTCCTTGGAGAGCAGTAAGTGACGCGTTATATGTCTTCCTTCGTGCGACATTCAGTATTGTTCGTAGATGTCGCCCTAGTCCAAAACACTGCCCTCGTCGGTGAGTGAATATCTTCAACGGGCTTCGCAACATATGACACGACACATTAGGTGGACAGATCGCCGTGGAGTATGCCAAGATAGCAAATGTACGACGGAATGGTAAAAATGTGAGTCGCCTGCTGAACCAAACCAACATCCTAAGCGACCCGGCACCCAGCATTTTTACAGTGATTTACCCACGGATTATTCCTTGCAGAAATCCAAGCCGACTGAATATGACTCTGGCAGTGCAGCAAAGAAGAATGTAATTCCCAGTGCTCAGAGAGCAATAGTTGTTGTCATGGGGTGCGCCGCTGTAGACATTACTTCACAAGCCGAAGTGCCTATTAAGGTTGATCAAAAGAGCACCTATCCCGGGAAGGTGTCCATATCACTGGGTGGTGTCGCTCGCAACATTGCCGAGGCAACTCACAGAGTCATGTCTGGATCAACTGACAACGATGCTGCCGGGACACTGCTCGTAGCCCCGATCGGCGACGATGATTTTGGTAAATTGATCGGTGCCAAAACACAGTTACTCGGAATGCGAACGGATGGACTGCTGTCTATTCAAGGCCAACAGAGCGCTGTTTGCAACCTGCTGCTTGATTCGCACGGCGAGCTACAGTACGGTATTTCTGATATGGATATTCCCCATGCTTGGGAAATAGATCAGGTAGGCTTGACTTCCACTGAACGTTCTCGGATTGCCACTGAGACGTCTCAGATGCTTGTCATTCTCCGAGATCAATGCCCTCGACTTCTTGCCCTCGACGGCAATATTTCCTCGAGTGTGCTCACCACTCTTGTAACTGAGAGTTTGAAGATGGATACTCGAAGTACGTTGTTTAGTTATTTTTTAGATGACTCCTCCTAACAGACCTCCGTTTAGCATTCTTGTAGGTCTCCTTTGTTTGCTCTTGTTCTCTTGCCGACAAAAATCAGCGAGCCAACTTCAGTCGTCAAAGCCCCGCGTATTTTGCCTGCAATAACTGCAAACCTTGCAAGGTCCACCCAATCGGTGATATCATTCGTCTCGCCGAATATAATCGAACTTGCCCAGATGTATCAGGATGCCCGCAATACCTCCGACCTGATGTCCCACGAGCGTTGGTGGGACATAATTAATAGTTTTGGGCTGGGACCTCAATTCCGCACTGACTTGATGCAGCTTGCGAAGAGGAAGGTCTCAGACACAACATCAGATTTGGGCACGTTGTCGTTTATAGCCGATAGGGGAATCGTCCAAATGGCCGTCAACCTCCTGCCATTCTTCCAGCACATTGTGATTAAGTGCGGAAAGCTTGGTGTGGTGGTCGTAATGCGACTTGACCGAGCAAATGCAGATGCCTGGGCAAAGCAACGCAGCAACCCGCGCTACCGATTTATCGTTGCTCACTCCCCGATCTCGGATGAGATGGTCGTTGTCCAGCACTTCCCACCTTTACAGGTAGCGCAAGATGTAGCATCGAACTCTACTGGAGCTGGAGATTCGCTCGTTGGAGCATTATTAGCCGTTCTCGCTCGAGACCTTCATGCATTCAACAGTCCGTTGACTTTATCGAGGGCATTAGATATTGCTCAGCAGGCAGCAATTCTGACTTTGCAGAGTCCACACGCGGTGTCACCATCATTGACACTGTTAAAACCCACATAACTAGGCTATGACAGTATTATTTAGTCTCTCATATATCACTGTTGGTCCAGAGGTCCAGCTCGCACTGTGCTGCGTACTATTCGCAGTCTCTCTCGCTCGGCAAGTTGTAATTCTTTGCGGTTCTCTTTCACCTTCTTCTCGTAATATACCTGGGTGATTATTAGAACCAGAAAGATTCAAAGAATAGGAAGGGTATACTTGAGCCCCATGCTTCAGGCGCGTGATGATGTTTGCAGCCTCCCCTTTGGTAAGTTTCTCCGTGGCTTCGGCAACGCTTTCTCGATCCAATGTATATTTTCCTCTCCTTTTATTGATAATTGTCTTCTGGCTTTCTGTAGCCGGAGCCCGTCGCCACCTGGCACTCCGAAGCAAACTGTTCCAAGTGAGCAACCGTGTAATATATCCACACGAATCCATACCCAAGAGCGAGTGGCCCACGGAGTACCTTGTGAACTGCATAAGTATCACAGCCCTTGAGCGCATCAGACAGCGTGTCTGCAGTCGATATCAACCGTTTCCGCATGAAAGGAGATAATTTCAATCGTTTGGCGGAAGAAAAGTGCATGGTTGCCTCAGTGTATGTAGCGCGGAAGCTCGCTACATTTGAGATAAGTATTTTGGATCCCCACTTTGCGTACTGCGCATTCACCTTCACCTTTGGAGTCGGGTTCAATCCGTATATAGCCTTTCCCAAGGCATTCGAGGACATACATATCAGAACCACAGCCGACCCATGTGTTTGGACTCAGCTTCGAAATGTGAGGTGCGCCGGAAAAGCTGTCGACCATCGCGAAGGGATCATCGTAGTCAATGTAAGTAACAGAAGTCGGATCAGGTATAGCACCGTAGCAATCTGATTTGACTGGAATGTTGTCTGGACCGCAAGAGCTGATAGATTCTCCTCTAGATCTCAAGTCAGCGATGCTAGTATCTGTCTCAACGATAAACATCTGGTAGCCAGTGAATAGGAATACTAACCATCAACGATTTCGTTAGGATCCAGGCCAAGTAGTGTTGGTATGGAGACGACACCGGAAATACGAGAAGTCGAATCCACAAAGTCGATGATGCGACAATCGACCTTTCCACTTGTAGGAGATTGCCGCATGCCTCTGCCGATCTGCAACGGGGGTAAAATATTTGTATAAAACAAAAGGCACTTGGAGCGTACCATTTGTGCATAAACATTTCGGGACCGCGTGGGACGGCAGATAACAATGCAATCAACGTTTGGAATGTCTGCGCCTTCCGTCAAGATTGCTATTGATCGTATAGTATTCCACCGAGTCGTCGACGCAGAACCTGATACGACGTACCACAATTGATCAGTACAGGATAGTGTCCAGCCTTGAATTCAGTGATCAATGTTCCCCGTTCATTTTCCGGCGTGCTGGAGTGCAGATGACGAGCATCGACTCCAAACTCTCGAAAGGCTTTTGTGAGCTGCCTAACATGAGCGAGATTGACGCAAAACACCAGGGTCGATTTGCGGTTGGATGCTGCGAGTGGGGCTCTGAAATAAGTGAACAGCGTCTCTTCTGGCGTCCAGACTACATACACGCACGGTCTAGCCACGCCCGTACGACCAGATTATTGATCGTCTCGGTGTTGATGACGTGAGCGAGGCTAGAGGCATTGAAGTCACCTGTCCTGGAATTGAGAGTGACGCCTTGCAAGTTGACGCTCGCTTTGACGGAGGTGAAGCGGACGTCGCATAGCCTGTGCTCAACCTATTATTGATTTGCATGAGTGAGTTACAGGAAAGCTTGCCATTGTTCCTTGATCATATCAAGGAAATCGCGGTGGTAAACAATTCTCTCGAACACGGAGCCAAGTGCAAGGCCGTCATGACGGCTGAATGTGGCTGAGAACCCAATGATTGGGATGGAGAATGGTATGGAGGAAGGCGCGAAGTTTGGATCGAGACTCTGGATGTCAGCGTTAAAATGGGATAGTATTCGACGATAGCTAGAAAGTTGTATTGAGATCGCACCGCTGTGGCAGACGAGTGATAGGCTTACGAAGGGGCTGCAGCATGATGTGCCTCGTCTACGATGATTGCCTTCAAGTTATGTGGTCGAAATTTCGCCAGTCGTTGTGGCTGGAGGAGCGTCTGATACGTGGCCACAGTGCTGCATACACCATAGTAGAGAGAGAAGCGCAGCAATGATGCCCAGGACTCACACATCTGCTCGACCGCTTGCTCGATGGCTGCCTTGTTCGAGCTCGACTTTCCAATCAGGGTGCGTTTGTTCTGCCTGAGCGACTGCTTGGCGTGCAAGCTCAACGCTATTGACAATAATCAAGGAGCCAGAGGCTTGAGAGGGTTTCAGAGACGGGATTTGGGAGAGGAGTGTGGTGAAAATCCTTGTTTTCCCTGCGCCCGTGGGCAGAGAAACACCGATGCGAGTGATGCCAGCACGTAGCGCGGCATGGCATGCATCCAGACACGACTGCTGGTATGGCCGCAAGACGAAATGCGTCGACCACGCCGCCCGCACTTTGCCTAGGCTGGCGAGGTCGCAAGGCATCTCGTGGGGACGATCACTTTTTTTCGTCTCGAGCTTCAGACACAACATCGAGGAATCGGACGATAATTTGGCAGGGACTCGCAGAAATCCTGCTCATTGTAAAACTAGTCCATACTCGGATGCCAATGCAGATAAGGGAATAAAAACAACTCTAGGAAGATGTGTCATGACGCAGGATAAAGAGAGGACAGTGCCAACGCCCAGAACGCATGCAACTCAGCCGTCTAGCCAGATCCACCAGCGTAAACCTTGCCAAACATGATCTGTTGAAGCTTGTCGTATAACGACAAAACACCAGCACCAGCAACGCCACGGAGGATGTTGGCACCCGCACCCTTGAACAGCGATTTAGTGCCCTCCTTGGCGATAATCTGCGCCCCGGCATCAAACATAGACTTGTAGTGAACACCAGCGCCCGAAGTCATCATCATACGACGACTGAAAAGCAAGTCAGGAACACCAAAATTGATCCAGGGAGACAACCAACCGGATAGTGTCAAGGGGATATGACGCAAGACCAGCACCAATCGTAACACCCCAACCAAGCAAAAACGATGCCAAGAACGATCCCTCGAGCGTACCCACAAGGAGGACAGGCTCTGCCAAGAGTCATTAATACTAATCGACAAAGGAAAAGCAACAACATACTGAGAGAATCATAGACACCAAAGTAGAGACCACGGTAGACAATGATGCCGACCACCGATGGGACGAAGCCACGATAGAGACCGGCAATGCCGTCAGATGCAAGCGTCTTCTTGTAGACATCAACGAGACCATTGAACTGACGTGCTCCACCACCCTTGGCGGATTTTGCATCGTTGGCAAGTCGAGTACGGGCATAGTCAAGAGAGTACACAAAGAGAAGCGATGAAGCACCGGCGGCACCACCAGAAGCGACGTTACCAGCGAACCATCTCCAGTACCCCTCCGACTTCTTGAAGCCAAAAAGCGACTTGAAGTAGTCCTCTGCAGGTCAATGGTCAAACGCTGAATAGAGCACGTAGAAACTGGGCGTACTGAAGGCAAAATTCAAAGCTTGCGTAGGGAAGTAACGGATCACGTTTGCGGTGTTTCCTCGCCATAGCGAGACGAGACCCTCTTCCTTGTAGGTGCGAGAGAAAGCGTCGGCAACACCCTTGTACGGTGTGGCAAGGCGACCTTGCTTGATCTGAAAACCAGGTGAGCCGGATAGAAGGCACGATATAGGCGACGCACCATCTCATCCTGGTTTTGCACCAATAGCTTAATTCGCTCGATGGGTGCCGCTGACGTCTTGGCGATGGCCTAAAGAACAGACAGTGAGGATGAGATTCGACAGCAACGGGGAGGAAGGATCCATACGGCCGAGACACCACCCATGAGGAAATCAACTGCGCAAAGAGTGTGAGGCGGGGGAGGAGGAAGTGAGAGATAGACGAACTCATGAATTCCTGAGGAGTCTTGACCCTTTTCACGTCGGCCATTTTTTAACGACAAGGAGGAGGAGAAGGTTGAAGATGGAAGATGGGAGACGACCAGAAAAGTTCGCGTTTTTGACAGTCTGCGGGAATTCCCGGAACATGAAGATTCTCACGCTCTCGACCGATGGCATCCGGCCCGAGCCTCCCGAGCCACTGCTGGCCAATCACGTACGAACACGCTGCTGTAATGATATTTCACCAACGCCAATTACTACCTAATCGACTGTACTATATCTAACATGTCGTTATCATACATTCTCGTTCGCTCCCATCGTCCGACTATGGCCAAGCACCAGAACGCGAAACCGATCCACCGGGATGAGGCCTGTAATTATAATTCCCTTTATATTGTTCATAGCCACTCCGCTGGCTCTCCCCGACTGCGGTCGCCCCGACCGGCGAGATATATCCCCCACCTTCTCGTGGTACATACGGTGTGGGAGGGAGACGCAACGGGGGTAACTGCGGTCCAGCGTACGCCGTCTGGGAATGCTGCCCCGCAGCCCCACAGTGCATGGGTGATCGTGCAGCACCACTTACAGGGGAGAGAAGTGGAAGCGTACTAGGAACCGACTGCACGTTCGAGGTCACGGCTTCCACCCGCGACTTCTTCCAGATCTGTTCCGTGGGCGAGGGCGCGCCTGAAGGCGCTTTCCGCTTCTCCGCCGAGGACCGTAGCGCCTGCGGTTGTGGTTGCGACGAGGACTGCGACATTGGTTGTTCATCTTCAGAGTCAGCGGTGAGGTCGATGATGTCTTCGTGGCGAGATTCTTGTGCAACTGGCACTGCACGTATATGAACTGGTTTGGGGACCGAACTCGACCCAACGCTATGCGAAATCGACAGCTCGCGTTTGACTCGACCTTCGTCCTCGTCGTCCGAGTCTAAAACAAGTATCTCAACTTGTTTCTTTGCATGAGCTTTCGCATCCGCTTCTTCATCTATAGATGCAGGTGATGATTCGCGAGGCGGTGAATAGTGATCCGATGCGGCAACAGGATGTGTTGCCCGCCATTCAGGAGACGCAAATTTGCTATCACTTGTATGCCATTGGCCGTCGTTCTCCACTACGACATCATCGACATCTTCCGAGGTTTCCTTCAGAATTTGGTCAAAGTACCTGGAAGAAAGTTAAAAGGGTAACCATCCGCCAGTATCAACCCGTACCCATCAATAATTAAATCATCGGGATTGAGGATCTTCTCGCACACCGGACAGAGCCACGTAGTTGTTTGCTCCATACAAGAAAACCACGATGTTGCATCAAAGCACTGTGGGTGAACACATAGCGTCGACCTGCACGGGGTCTGAACTCGCATGAAGCTCAACTTGATAAACGAATGTATGATAATCGCATACGACGACTTCTGTTAGCTCAACATACCGGGCACTTCAAGGACATCCTTTGTGGACCTGCAACTATTTCGTCGTCATCGTTCGACGGCTTGAACACTATTACAAGAGATAAGCTTGGTTGACAGAAGAAAAAAAGAAGAGTAACCCACTCTTCGCAACAACATCTTGGCTACTGCGATATTTGCCCTTCTTCAACCTATCAACCAGTTGCGCAACTGTGGTCACTTCGACAAGGAACACTGTCATATAAAATTTCTATCGACATATCAGCAGG
>JBBPLY010000217.1:20059-32484 GCA_038090035.1 Xerocomus nothofagi | reverse complement strand
ACAGCACGGAGTATAGTACCCTAGTCTCCATTTTACGCGCGAGGGTTTCGTTCTAAAAGTGACCGTCAGGCTGTTGGCCAGCCCTTTGGAAACGAGGACGTCCTCTCAAAGCTGAAGCGACTAAGTACTCAATCCCACAACGCGATGAGTGTTCGAGTTGTTTATACCGTGCTTCCTTATCAAGATCAGTAGGCAGCTATTCGCATGCTTTACCGTGAAATCTACTCATTCCCATATACTAGCCTACGGCGTTCGAAAGGCGGTCATTAATCCGACGTGCCACTTAGCGGGCGATAACCCAACACGATCATCACCGACCCTGCCGGACAAATGCATTTTTCAATGGACCCATCGACAGTGAATCGGTATCCCAGTCAAACCGTTCTGCAGTGCCTCGAGTCATGTCGCGCGAAAAAAGAGTCACACAACGGAGACGACGGCAAGCCTCCAGCAGGGCACATACGTCCCTACGCGCAAAAGAACCTGCGCTCACGATAATGCACTGCAGAATGCATCAGCGTTTTTAATTTTTCGGGTGGCCGTTACCCGACCGACAACTAAAAGCGAAAGCCTAGTCCTTTGTCGCTTTCCAAAGTGCAGCCTTGTAAATATACCCGAGCATAGACTGATCGTTGCTCGTATAACTCGTCTCGATCGTCCGCTCGTCCTGCCAAAAACAAACGTCAGTTGAACCAGCGCCACACATTGCACCACACTCTTTGGGACCTAGAGCGCCGTCTGTCGAAAGAAACTTACGCTCAGCCGAAAACCTATCTTGCGTGCCAACGCTTTCACCTCTTCTAAATCCAACTCTATAGACGGGTCGTTGGTGTTGTTGTTTTCGAAGTGCCATAATAGCGGACCTGGAAGGAATGAATGGCGCTCGAACGAACGACAACCAACGGCGCGCTGTTCAATGTACCCACCAAGATTGATCCAAACGCCACCCGTTGCAAGAATGCGATGGATGACACGAAGGTAATTGACGATGTTCTTGGCCTGGGATCAACGGCTAAGTGGGATCATGCAATTTGGGACCGGTCGGGATGAGCCTTACTGTATCGATGAAGAAGCAGGTGAGCACGGCATCCCATTGTCCAGCCTGCGGTTCGCTCTCATCCGTGTCTTCAGCGCCATATATCTCCTCAAAGTCGCCTAGCGCGAAACTGCATCAGGGGAAGATACAAGCGTAAGAAAACCGAAAGCCTACCGGCTACCAAGGAAAAGTCGGATCCGGGTGGTAAATCAGACGGGAGGACGTCAGGTATTTTTACGGATCGAAGCAAAGCGCCTTTGGAAGGGATATTCGAAAACGAATGGATGTATGGGTATATGGTGTGTTCACCGATCGACTCGGTCCTTGGACACCAGTTAGGTGGAGTTGGATGGAGCAAGCTCGGAAACATACTTGTTGAGGATAAGGTACGAAGAGAGGAGCATATAATGAGAGAATTCATTTCCTTGACAAGCGAAACCTGGTTTCCGGGTCAATATCA
Organism: Xerocomus nothofagi; assembly: GCA_038090035.1. NCBI lineage: Eukaryota > Fungi > Basidiomycota > Agaricomycetes > Boletales > Boletaceae > Xerocomus > Xerocomus nothofagi. The sequence goes on along the minus strand of JBBPLY010000217.1, from coordinate 30,988 downwards.
TACCTCGAGTCTAGATGATAGATGCGCTCAACCAAGCTTTGCTACGTCATACGCCAATCTTCCCAGACCTGCACCCGGAACGAGGACTCGGATCGTACGCCTGAAGTCTTCAAGTCAACAACCACTTCAGTCTCACCAGAATGTCTGATGTAACCTGTCTCGACCCTCGAAATGTTCCTCAAGGGCCCTCTTCATCGGCTCGTAACATAATTCACGCTCAGCTTTGCCCTGGTGAAGGATCGATGACGAATGCTGGACAAACGTTGAACCACGAAAACACGCACGTCCTCACTCCAATCTCGAACAAACTGTTTGAGCGTGCTTCTCAACTTGTCCATGTCAAAGTCCGTGGCCTTGTACCTCGCCTGACCTTGCTCGTGTGGCTTCCTCGGGTCTGGGGTTTTCGCATCGTTAGAGTGATCGTGCGAGTGACTATGTGCGCTCGATTCGTCATGTCCCGAACAGCGCCGACCATGGGAGAACCTGAAAACGACGTTCATTTCTGAATACATTGTCCACGGAATTTCAATGACCGTTGCAAAGGACGCGGGTCCTCGAGTGACACGTCCTCTTCCACTCCTCCGTCCACCCCTGCAATCACATCATGACCGAATATTTCCGGATTCGCGACGATTTTATGCAGGAAATCGGCGTTCGCGAGGATGGCGGTGTCGATCTCTTGAAGTTTGCTTCTATAGCCTATCAGATCGAGCAACGCCTTGTCTGCGTTTGGAAGCCTGTATAAATCCTTTCTGCGACGGTTGTTGGCTGTCAACTGTGAGCGATGAAGACGAAGAAGCAAGTCTAGCGTGTCAATAACTTGAACGATACATTACGATGTCTATTACCGAATACTGAGCGTATTGTTGAAACGTAGAAACGACGTTTGAAAAGTGAACTTGTTCTTCTTCGATGTCTTCTTCCGAGAATTGAGGTGACATGCTTTCGATGATGGACTGATGAAGAGTAAAGTTGATATTAGGCTGTCGGCTGTCGGATCGAGCCACGTGAGTTTGTGTGTTTCTGAAGCTCTTGCCAAACAAACATCAGTCATACAACCACCTCTTCCTCACATACACCATGGTACGCCCGCGTGTCCAGAGAGATAAACTCTAACTAAAAACGTTCTATAGGCGCGTAATGAAGAAAAGGCACAGTCTATGCTGTACCGCTTCCGCGAAGCCCAAGCGGCTGAGCTGGGCCTCGGTACCCGTGGAGACAAACGACCCAAGATGGCCAGTGCATGTAAAAGCTTGCGTGAATGCGAACGCTGGCGAGGCGAAATTCTACGCGAGATCAGTAGAAAAGTGTCCAAGATCCAGGACGGTATGTACCCCTCGTTTTAGTCCAGCGCTCGTCTCTACGAACCCCAACTCAATGACCCGTCGGTATTGCTTTGAATTCGCGTAGCCGGTCTGACCGATTACGAGGTGCGAGATCTGAACGACGATATTAACAAGCTGTTGCGCGAAAAGCGGCATTGGGAGAACCAGATCATCGGTCTCGGAGGTGCGAACTACAGACGGAACGTCGCCATGCTCGACGATGACGGCAAGGAAGTACCCGGGACGAAAGGATACAAGTTTGTCCCCTCTGTTACTCTCACTCTACTCACCCACCCATGATGTACTAGGTACTTTGGTCGTGCCAAAGAACTCCCCGGCGTCCGCGAACTCTTCCAAAGCCGAAAAAAAGAGGAGGAAGAAGAAAACCAAGCCATGGCTTATTACAAAAAGTTTATGCAACAAGGGCCAGCCTACTTTGGGGATTTGGACGAGACTCAGTCGGGGAATGAATTAATCGAGTATGAGAGAGAGGCAGAGGAGGAGGAGTGGCGGGAGGCACAACTACGAATTCGGGAGATACTTGGGATCCCGGAGGACGATCCTATACCCGACCTTCCTCGTGGTCCTGGGCAGTCTACAGCTGCTACTTCGTCCGATTCACCGCCTGCCAATACGGCCAATGCAGCATCATCCACCAACGGTGCAAAGCGGAAAGCCGATGGCGATGCCAATGAGGATGACCCTCCACCCGAAAACATCAAACGAACAAAGACAGACTTGACCCAACAACCCGTCATACCAACTCCTGCACCAAACTCGATGGAAGCGCACGCCCAGCTGGCAGCGTCCTACATTTCGTTCCTCTCACCAGAGGACCTCCTACCGCCGAAGATGCCGACAGGGAAGGAAATGGAAGGCGTCCTACTCAAACTGCAGAAGGAAGCCCTCGTGAACGAGTATTTCAGTGACTCGTAGCTGTAATTTAAACATCTGTTGTAACGTACGGTTCGCGCACGCCGAAGTTATGGCATGCGTGAACTCTGCACATCTGCGTACTACTAGTACCATATGTCAAGGTGGGGGGGTAAAGTAGCGTTTCCGTCTTAGCTCAGCTCTCCCATGACCATGGAGGACTCGAGGTGCTGGGTTTGGTCCCGTCTTGATTTTGGGCTCCTGACGACCAAGTCCGCTTGTTGCCTATATAAAATAAAAGTCATCACCCGCCTAAACGCGACCGTGCCCGAACTAACAGTCGCATTCGCAAGAGCAGCTTGCGATTTGTGCTCTGGATATCCGATGCCGCCTTCATGGCGTGCTCAAACAGCTCCGCGCGATGATCCGTCTTTTTCGCCTTCAAGATCTATGAAGGGAATGCAATATACCTTGGTGTTTTGATGGATGAATCGTTACCTTGTTCTGGCTATCTACGCGTCCCTGAATTTGTCCACTTTGAATGAGTGCGACGACCTCTCGCTCGACCTCATCGATACTCCAACCGAACGCCGATGCCATGCGGTCGAGGCGGATTGTCTCAAACGGCTGGAAGTAGAGTACGACAGCAGTGTGCCGCAAATGTTGAGTGATATCGTTTACGTGAACTCCGAGGTGTATATCTATATAATGTCTTGTCTATCTCAAACGGCGTCACGGCATGTCAGTACGGACAAGAAATGAGGAGACCCTACCGAATATCTGGAGAGGATCTCGAGCGTTGTTTTGAAATCGCTGGCCATATATGCTTGTATGAGGTCACGAACGTACGGTTCTTGTTCTATGTATGCGGAAAAAACAGAGTTTCGGAGGAGCTGCACCTCGATGGCAGAGCGAGATAGGCTTGCAAGAGCACATAGGGTACCGTAGATGGCAATGTCACTCGGAGCAACGAGCTGTGCCAGGCCTTCAGTCGCTGTATGAAACACAGGACTAGACCTCACCTTCCCAACCCAATCGCCAAGTTGTTCCGGAGGGCCGAGTCGCAAGAGCAACGAGGCCGCCTTCTCGTAATTACCCTGTCCAAGATGCGATAAAGCCATGGCGAAATCGAGTTTTGATTGCACCTGCTCGCGTTCCGGGCTCGGTTTTTTGGAAGAGGATTGGCCCGAGGGCGCGGTTGCGCTGCCTTCTGCACTACCAGCAGTTGCTGCAGCTGTACTTTCCAGGGCCCCATCGGCTTTGTAAATATAAGATGATATGTGCGTGTAGTTGCGTTGCTCGATCACGAACTGCAGACACGATGGACGTCTCCATGAGTTCAGCGAAGCCTGGGTTGTCCGGACGTACCTCTAGAACAGAAAGACACATGTCCAGTACATGCTGACTCGTAGAACAAAATTCGCGTGATTTCGTGAAATGTTTCAATGCAGAGGCGAAATCGCCGGTGGCACGATGATGCTCTCCGAGATCTCTATGCGCCATCTGTTCCATCACCAACGGCCGTCCCATCACACACACGGACGAAGGAGAAGAAAGGGCCTACCACGTACCCGTATGCTTTCCTTGATCATGTTGTTCGTGTATGTCTTGAGCTCGACGTCCAATTTCGTCCGTTCCGCCGTGTTCTTCTTCGTCACTTCCTCGATCCAGGCAGTATCCACTGTCACGATATCCCCAGCAGGTGGTAAGCCCTGGCCCTCGGGCAGCGCCGAGGCACTCGCGTACGCCGACAAGGCAGCCTGGACGAGCGACGGATCGCGCAGACGGTAGAGGTGGCTGAACGCGAGTTTCAATGCTTGTGAGGCGATGGAAGGACAGGTGGCGATGATTGTGAGGAGTCTGTCTACGGCAGTACGACCTGTGCACGGTCTATGAACATTCGCTGTCGTCGTGAGCAGTCGTGGTTGTCCTTACCGGAGTAACTGGCGATGTAGGCGTCGAGATCAAAGGGATGGGCATCGTCGACCGGCCGTGCGAGACGTCGTCTTGGCTGTTGTGTCGTGTATTGATTCACAGTTTCAGAATCGATTGGGTCGACGTCCATCATGCTGTCGGTCCAAAGACTTCGGGGGACTCCCATCAGGAGTGTCGGACGTTCAATCTATTCAACGTAATCCAACTCGCACATGATACCGGGCACTTGGCACAGTTGGTAGCGCGCACGCTTCGCATCGAGGACTGCGTGAGGTCGTGGGTTCAACTCCCACAGTGTCCATAAGTTTTATCTCTTCCTACTAGTCAGTCAGGTCTTTTTTTCTTCTTTCGAAACAAGCTGCAAGGTGATCTACTGATAGCCGAGGATTCAATAAATCTTTTATGTGGAGGCAAGGCAGTCGATGCTACTCGAAACGTTTCCATGCATGCTTTTCGTACTCCTTTAGCTTCGCTTTGCGCTTCGTCGGCCTGTAGATTTGCATATCAGGGTGAACCCAAAGGGTAAGGAAACGGTACTTACATCACAGGAGCACGTGGCTCGATCAATGCGCGTTGTTGAAGGCTAACAAAACGATCGCGGAACAAATTTCCTTCAGGCTATAGAACGTCCTGTCAACAAAGGACACGTATAATAACTAGTCACATACCTTGAGATTCCTGAGGTTCTCGCTCAGATCCTCCCCAATTTGCACCTCAATCTCGTTTTCTGCTACGCGATGCTTCCCGAGTCGTCGGCCAGCAAGGCCTTTTCGTAGTTTCAGCCGAAGCGCAAGCTGTCGCACTAGGTGAGCTTGTTGGCGGGCATCCGCAAGCTTTTGAAGGTCGGAACGGAACGTCTTGACCTGATTGATCGAACTGAGGAGGCGTTTTCGAAGGGCTTTATCGGCCAATGCATGTTTCTGTGATCACCTCCATCAGTCACTGTCACAATCAAATGTCTCTTCGACGTGTACCTCTGCTTTCTGCTTCGCCATGCGAGCAAGTTGTTGTTTAGTTTTCTTCGCACGTGGTCTTTTGGGTACGATGGCAGGCGTGTTGGCAATCGTCTCTTCGTCGTCCTTGATCTCATCAACGGTCATCCCGGCAGGGATACCCTTCGAAACGTCGTTTGCAGCGAATGCGCGAGCTTGCTCAATTTTCTCTTGAACCTTCCGATGACGATCAAGCTCATCTTGTCTCCGTTGCTCGGCTTTGCAGGCTTCCATGAGGAGTACCTCGTGTTCCTGTACCGGTGGATTATAAGAGGCGCCAGGATGAGGAACGGCCACTGCAGGCAGGTCGATCACATCGCGCGGGTGGCCGAGGTCGGGTTTCTGTCATCACATGCATAAGCCAAGATATCGCCTGATCACCCGCAGGGATATACTTCACCTTGATCGCGTGCTTTCGAACAGTCTCTAGTCCGTCTGGTACGATTTCTTCGACAGCCAGTACCTCCCACAGATCGTGTCCCCCACTATTTTTGACCGCGTGCGAGACGTCGATGGCAGCACTCCCTGCGCCGAATTCGGTTGGATCCATGACGGCGTTGAACGGCCCTTTCCGGGGACGCTTCGCAATGCGTAACAGTCTCTCTTTGTCTGCTCGGGAAATTTTCGTTCCAGACGGTCTCGTCGGGCGTGATACGACGGCAGGGACGGCAGATCGTTGAGAGAGAATTTTAGTGGATGTTAACTGCAGTTTCGAGTATCGAGGCAACGACTTCCGAACTGAAACGAACGGTCGGGTGAGGACAATCGACTTTCGAGAAACGGTGCACGCACCTCGCTCGTCACCCTTGGTATCGACTACGAACAGCTGATCGTCCGTCTGTTTTTGTAATATCGAGCTATATGCAACGGCGCGTAGGCATTAATGTAAGATAGAATTTGACAGCCTCACTCACCCGACGACCCGTTCCTCTGCTCGAAGGCCCTCCAACGCTTCCTCAACAGGCTGGATATCGATGTTCTTTCTCCATGCTCGCTTTCCTTTGCGACTTGACTGAGAAAGCTGAGAAGGCGCACCAAGCGTGGACTTGGTTGGTTTGTTGGCAATATCTGATGCGGCACCTGCGGTTGGACTCATACTACAAACTGAAGCCAAGCTCAACTTTACCTGCCTTGCCTATTTAGTTTATTACATAATCTCATATCCTCCAAATTCTCCCAGATCTTTTGCTACACCTATAGACGACATACCCACTGGATTCGAGCTTGCGAAAACGGTTCCAGCACACGAACTTTCAACTCAACGAGCAAGTGGTGACTCCCAGCCGTTCTTCAACTTGAAATGTCCTCGTAGCTGAACACCTCGGTGGTCAATCCATGTCTGTTGTCTTCCTGGGACGAATATGATACGTCGCCCAGACGGAATCACCCATCGCGGTTATTTAATGGCGACTATGCTCTTTGCTCCTTACCCTCTGATGGACATTTCCTTGGACTAGTGAGCCCCGGAAATATAGATGTGATAGCATGCGACGTTCGTGGTACGAATCGTCGACAGGGACTCTACTACACCTCGGAATGACCATTTCGTTGGAACGGGCGATCCTACTTGACCGTGTCAGCTATGGTAGCATGCGAGCGATTCGAAGTGAGTCCCTCGGCTTCACGCGCTTCCTCGTGTACTACATCGCGATACTAACAGGCGTTCCTTTCCCAGTCCTTCTATCCCAGGTAGCCAGCGCATCGAGCTAACCACGACTCACGATGTTCAAGCGCTGATAATCAGACCTATCACAGCTAGTCTGGTTACCATCTTCCCATATCAGGACCACAGTCGCCATTTGCACGCGCTTGCGAACACGTCCGGGGCCCTGTTCACTCTATTTTCCCTCTGGTTCACCATGAGCACACGGAAGCTTTTATGCTTATAACGTCCAAGGAAGCCGCGGACCCGAGATATACAATCAGTTCGGCTGATCAACGGTCCCGACAGGGGTGCCGCCTTGTAAGGCTGACTGAGAGATCGATGTACAGAAGTAATCAGCCTGCGATTGGATGGTGATTGCGACCGATGCCGAGGGAATCTCGCGATAACCCGCGAGTCACCTTGGTCACAATCAACGGGCCCATCAGATGTTGTGTTTAAGATCAAGGTCCCTTACCCCCCATCAAGTGCGTGAGCCTCGACACTCATTCCGACGATCGCATTCGTTAGCACCGCTCAGTGACGATTATCAGCGATATGGGGCATAATAATAATCACTGGTCGTAAATTCGTGACTGAGTCTGGGATGTTTGAACTGCACTTGGTGGAATCTATAGTATAAACGTTGCGTTAGAGTCGTGTCAATGAGCGAATAAACTGTGGGATCGATTGACCGAAAATACAACAACAACCAGGATAAACCCAAGATTTTCAAAATAAATTACACTAAGCACGATACCCCGGAAATAGAAGTCAGCGGCAGGATTGACTAGTAAGTATTACACCGTTGTGTCGTTGGAAAAGCTTTTCGAACAAGAGGACATGTTGTGAAGTTCTACATCGTGTTCCGCGTCTATATTTCTAACCAGCTTGACCCTTGATACGACGTTAGTAGCTGTCTGTCCAGACTTGGGCACCTCCGAGTCCGAAGCAACGGTTCTGCGATAGAGTCCGACTCTGACTACGATCAAGAGCGGTGTTAAAACCTGTTGGAATCATTTAGCTTGTGTTGAAACGAAAAGGGTAATGTGTGGGATCACATACGGCTAACTGAGATGCAACGTCGAGGGATGGGATTGAGTATGGAAAAGGGTTTCCGTGCTCCGACACATAGAGGGCCAGCATAATAATCGTCGCACCAGCGAAAATGGCACCTGATTCGACGATCACATACATGGAATACGAATAAGGGTTTCCGGAGGAATGATTAATGCGGTAGGAAGCGACATTTCGGCCCATCCACCAGAGGCGTCCAGCGATGGTCAATGTGACGGAAACGTTGACAATTAGGTCGAGCGCCCATGACGTTACAGTGAGGGGAATAAGTCCAGGCAAGTTGGTGTTTGGGATAGCGAATAAGATAGTGTCTGCATAAGCTGTACCTGGTAGGGAGTTCGTAAGCTAATCAAACATGCAGTAGCCCACAAACCGATGCATGCCAAGTCCAAAAAGATCTGAGCCAGTGAAACCTCAGTTGAAGCTTTAGGTAGAAGCATGATTTCGTACAAAAAATATAGGGACCCTCCAATCACGGTTGAAGACAGTGTAAAGACGCCAGATCTACCAACTCACGTCAGCCCTAAATGTGAAACTGCGGCTCTGATACTCACCAGAACAATATCTTGTACAAATGTCTGCCTCATCCGAATTAGTACAGGCTCGTCGATAGGTGGAAGCATGCTCGTACCAAACAGACATAAAGCACATCCTTCAGCGTGCGCATTGGAAGCGTGTAATTGACGAAGTAGAGCGTAGCGTAATCTGATGCTCCTTGAGGAACGTAGATGAATGCATCCAGAAGCTGTCGAAGAGATGCCGCTACATAGGCGGTACACAGGACGAATAGCACGGTGGATGTTAAGACGAGAACCCTGGTGGAACAAGTATGTACATCCCAAATCAAAACACGAAACAGTAAACTCACCATCGGCTGGATATTCTATCCCTTTTCGACATGAGCAAATACATACACAGGCCATACACCATGCAGCTGCAAGGTTGGTCACTTAATCCAAATTGTCTAGTTTACTCGAGACAAGCAGCGTACTTCAACCCTAGGTCGCAGTGATGTTCAGCCATAATAGACACCGACAGTTTACAGTACATACCATAGAGCATAGTTCCCATCCAGATGGAGACAAGTGATATTTCATTCATAGGGGGAAGGATCACTGTAGCGTTCGCCATGATGGTAAGGTACGGGAATCAGGGTACGATGCATGTTTAATATCCTTTCGAACGCCGGCAAAGGCATAGCAAACCGACCCAGGGCAATGAAGATAGGGAGCACCGCTCACCGTGTAGATTGCAAGAATGAACCACCGCCACCAGGTACGACGCACCCATACCACGATTATCTTGCTTATGCCATACGGTTACTGATTTAAATTGTATTTTCGTATGTCAGTCCTATGATCTCCGCTCCAGATCGAGGAGGTTCAGTGGAGATAACCGACGCGCATTATGATGGGGATAATGAGGCAAGGGAACGTCCAGTCATGCTAAGCGAAAATTCCGCTTGAGCGAGCATACTGTGCCTCCGACTTTTCTGTCCCTGCATTAGCAATATAGCCTGAAACAGTCAAAGGCTGCCTTCCATGGAGAATGTGATTCTGGCCCGTTTGATGTCCTAGATGAAAACCTCATGGGCCCCAGCAGGATCTGGCACTCATGTGACCACTCCTTCAAAATTAATTTTCACACTTGCATGTGACGACCCCTGGTGACCATCTGATCAACAACATGGAAAAGTGCGAACTTCACGAACTTGCTCAACTTTCAACCTCGGACACCAAGTTTGTCGTTTTGATGTTGTCGGTCGTGGGTACAGCCCAACACCGTAGCGAATTTCACTGATGTGCAGGGATGAAACGTAGAGATGTATCATCGGTCCTAGAGGGGTTTGACTTCAACTAGTTAGATTCGCACGGGTTCAAGTTGAAGATGAATCGATGACAGACGAAGAATGTGTAGCTATGCAGTCATCTTGCCGGACTGGCGATGCAGTTTCATCTTGCAGGAGTTCGGTGTGTGAGCCTCATTGATGGGCGCCCGGCGATAATATAATCTGATCGCGGAAGATGCATCGCGGTCAGGCTGCGAACAGCGCCCATCACGTTCAGCTGCCGCTCAGGCTGACAGTGTGAGATGTTCGGTAAGCCCCCGCGTCACGCGTCACTAGCACCAGTCACTCTCAGGCTTGCCTGCAAAAGGTTTCCGAGAAGCAATTTGCCATTGTTTTTTGAACCCGCACTGGCACGAAGCGACGTATCAGATAGCCCACCGGCGAGTGATCGCGTGAATGTAACCGATGTGGAGACTACAGACAGTACTTGATGACCGCCTGGATTTCCATGGGAGGGGCCACTTCCGTGTAAGCTAATCATCGAACATAAAGCTCCCGAGTAAACGCCAAATCTATTCTTGCTTCGAACTTGCGTAAATAGAACGAGGGGTCGTACCTGCTGTAATGAGATCGCCGTCGCAGCGCCACCTTGAAGAGCGGCACAGATTTTGCAGTCGGCGACTGATCAACAGACGCTGGTGTGGCGAAAGCAACCGTGCAGGATTGGATCACAGTTTACCACCTTGAAAGTAAGTACATATTCATTCCAAGCATGCTTACTCTGTTCGACGTGATGGGTTGGGCATATCACACACAAACCAGTTAGTAAAGCATCAAAATACATTGTCTTATCGTGTCATCAACATCATGTCGCTCGTATCATGAAGACGTCGCAGGATTTTTGGGGAAATGCGTCAGCTGAGCAGCATTACCCGTCAATGTGAATTCGTTGGCCGACGCGCCCGTCGTGTCGAGGGTGAGAGTGTAATTGCCAGGGTAGAGCCAGAAGTTACCATATGTGTCTGCTCTCGCAAGGGCACCGAGGGTGATAGGCAGCGTAGCAGTAGAGCTGCTGCCAGGTGAAATGTTATGGAGTCGAGTGTAGGCGACGAGGGACTTGTTGGGATAAGGTTTAGGTCCGTATTGGCCACTGGAGAACAGTAACGCTGCGTAGTCTGACGTCACTGAAGCAGAGCAGTTCAATGTACTGTCTGTAAAGTTGAGCGCATACGACTCACCATTACCAGCGTTGGTAACATTGACAGCGAGGGTGTCGAAAGATGCAGTATCAAGGTA
>JBBPLY010000217.1:9247-19959 GCA_038090035.1 Xerocomus nothofagi | reverse complement strand
ACCACTTGTACGTACGACCGGGGCTCGTTGCATTGGAACGTAGGTTCATGTCAGTCATCGGGATTTCATAGACATAGTCGGCGGGGTATTGAGTAACTGGTAGACGTCCAGCTGGTGCGACCTTGCCGCTAATAATGTCAAACAAAGCCTGTCCGCCGCTCTGTCCGGGATACCCAGCCCAGACAAGTGCGTTGACCTGGTCACGTAACGTTGATTCCCATGAACTTAACACTAATCAGACGGAGTGCATACTCACAAATGCGTTATTCTTCAACGTTGTATCGTCCAGTTGTCCGCCGCCGAATTGGACAACAACGAGAGGCTTTCCAACAGCCTGGAGCGCAGCGATCAACTCGAGCTGATTACCAGGCCAAGTGATGCTAAGGCGATCATTGCCTTCAGCCTCGATGGTCTGGTCAATACCCCCAGCGTATATGATAGCATCCGCCCCCTCGGCTGCTGCTACTGCACTCGCGAAACCGCTCGTGTCGTTTGTACTGATGTTTGTACCGAACACGTAGGTGACGTTGTACCCGTTTTGTATAGCTCCCATGAGAGGACTAATGAGGTATGGTGCGACACCTTCATAGTTTCCTTGCATTTGAGTGGTAGCGTTCGCCCAAGGACCGATGAGAGCAATATCCCTGACACTGCGAGAAAAAGGCAAGGTGCCGTCATTCTTCAAAAGGACGATACCCTCTACTGCAGCCTGATATGCAAGTTGCTGAGCCTCAGGAGTGTTGACGTTACTCCAGTCATACGTGCGATAAGGCTGCCGTCCGACGGGGTCAAAGTAACCAAGACTAATGGTAGGAAGATATTAGTATTGTCAGAATGAAGACAAGTATACTATAATGCACCTACCGAACGAGAGACGCATATTGGTGGGTCAGGGCAGTCCTGAGCTGCGTTTCTGTGATCAAGGATTCATTGTAGGCGGTTGGAAGCCATTCGCTGTAGAATGTCCCACAGTCGATATTGGTACCAGCCATCAAGGCGACAGCAACGGCTTCCTGGGGTTTTGCAGTATAGTTGTGAGGATTGTAAATATTGTCTGGTAACAAAACGTACATTAAGTAATTTGGTTTCGGAGAACTCAAATAAAGAAACACACCAATTGCATCACAATCAGAAGTGATCTTAGTTGCAAGAGTGTTAGGCATTCCATAAACATCATTAGCGCAGTGCTTACCCAACGATCTTGGGTGAAACCCCAGAAGTCCCGGAGGATGTCTTGAAGAAGGTAAGTATTCGCGCACGAGGGAACACCATTTACAGCGTTATAACTACACCTGTATTCCCAAAGAAAGTTAGCTGACGCTGTTGAGACACTTCCTGGGTAACCGTCACTGACATGGCAGCGCCAACCTTGGCATCACGGTAGCAGGACTGGAAAGAGGGCAAGTAATACTCGCTCAGGTCTTGTGTAGTAATCACGGCGTTGAAGCCATAGCGGTCATTCCCCTCCCAGTCTTCCATGTCATACCCCGCAAAATGTTTGCACGTCGCGACAACTTGGTAGTATGGATAGGGGTCAAGACCACCTTGAAGCCCGATCACAAGGTTGTACACGTAGCTGGCCAGATGGAAGGAATCTTCGCCTGGGGTTTCCTGTCCGCGTCCCCATCGAGGATCCTTGAATGGATTGATATTTGGGGTCCAGAAGTCGAGTCCAGCGCGACCATAATTATTGAACGCACGTCCCTCCATCCCGACAGTGCTACCGACAGACTTGATGAGCGCATCATCAAAAGTAGCACCCATGATGATCGGCTGTGGGAATGAAGAAGCATAACTGAACTCTCCGGACGCAGAGAAGTTCACTCCAGGACTGCTTGCAACACCGTGCTGCCATTAAAAGAGTGGGAAATGCTTGTAACAACGCATCGATGTGACTCACCAGTGCTTCAGACCACCATTGGTAGGCTGGTAGGCCGAGACGAGGTACACCGGGAGAGGTGCTGATTGTGTTACTAATCAACTCCGACACAGTGAACAAGTCAATGAGAGCTGTTGCGCGAGCAATGGGATCCAAGGTTGTGTCACAAACTGCATTACCGGAGAGCGGCGGTGCAGTGCAGTTAGGGAAGCTGTACGCTGCAGCAGTGCCGATAGCAAGTGCGAAAGTGAGGAGGATACAATCCATGTTCCTCATGACTGCCATGAGTATGCTTCGACGTATCGCATGAGTTGCATCTTATACCGCACTTTGGGAATCCCAGCAGCGGACTCAAACTAGGTCGTGGACCGCTCCGCTAACATAATCCTGCTTGGATCCATTGTTGGTCGTGAAAAAGGAAGCGCAGCAGGAAAGAATAGAACTTCTGATGTGCCAGGTGACAAGGTCCTGCAACCATAGTCCGAAATTCTGCAGAGTCAAAGCGGTAATGTGATCATGGAAGGAAGCAGATATGAACATGTGAACCGCATGCAAGACTTATGTAATGAGTAATCAGCCACAAGCACCGGCAGATTAACGCGCTGATCCCTGATCCGGGCCGACTCCTGTTCTCGTTCCATGTGCTGCACTGCTGGTCAACTCTGTGCGTGGCGAATATTACCTTGCAAACGAGGTTCGAATTCTAAAATTGTTCTACGTAGCATATCGAAAATCCATCGCTGTAATACTCCCGCACGTGAATCGTTTGGCCTTGAGAACGATAATCGGTACATGCATGTGCGGGGGTGATAGGGAACTGGTCAATGTGGTGCTGTTCTGCCAGCCACCTTCCTCTGCAAGTAAGGTGTCAGGCGACCAAGTTGCTTTTCGAGAGAGAGGGATTGACACATGGCCACCCCGGCCCACCCGAGTCTCAGGCAACGGTTAGGCTATAATATCGTAATGCTTGAAACGGTTTGAGCAGTTATTTGAATCTTCTGCACGCGGTTGCAAGGAAGAGTTTGGTTATCCAATCGCTGAATCGCTTAATAATACCTCTTACCTTCGAACATGCTCTAGGAGATCAAACACGGCCGATCTTGATCGCAGCATTTCGTGCTATGTGGGTAGGTTCCTAGCAGATAATTTACTGTATGAATCGACTTTCTGTGATAATTTCTGCAATACTCAGAGCCCTTTTTTACTGATATTTTACACAGTATCGGCTGCATGATTAAGCGTAAATAACAACCAACAGGGCATGTGATACGGCCTGGAGGATGACATGGAACTCACGGGTTTCCGAAGGAGATATTTTGGAGGGAAGGGACTCCACTAACGAGTCTTGGTAAGCAGAAACGAAAAATCGGTCCGACGCCATGGTAGGATAGATCAGTACCAAGTAAACTCATTCCCGCCGTCCGGATATTGATTTGGCACAGTGAACTTGAGCTTCTCAGAACCACATCACAACCTGGGCATAGTCAAGGCATTATAAGAATGAACCCGTTTGTCAATCTTGCTCGTTCATGGAATATTGAAATGGGGGACATTGATTGCTTACCTGGGTCTATTAAAAATAAGTGCCGAAGGTACGAGACGCCTGCACGAACCCCATATTGTAAATAGGAAATGTGTCCCCTGACATGCTAAAACCGACGACTTGCAATTGGCGAGGATGCTGTCGACAAAGACTGGTGGTATAGTGGCTATAACGACGCTAAGAAATAGACCAAATGTTAATGTTACTAACGAGGAACCTTCGACGATGGCTCCAGGTCAACGTGTGCGAGGGAGCGTGCTCCTTGATAGATCAACAGATGCGACGCGTCTAATATACCATCTTAGCGAGCAGTCGCAAAACCCTGCGAGATATACATATCATGCCTCGCCTTGTTCCAAGATGGCCCGATGTACAGGAGACTTCGTTTGTCACAGCGTCATCATTGGTGTGGGTCCATTGAAAAACGGCCTGCCTTGTACGATATCAGCTGTAAACGCATAGCCAGGCAATAACTAACAAGCCCACCGTGAAAAAAATAGGCACTTCGCTAGACCCTACCTGTCGTGATGCGCACCAACGCTTTTCGGGACGCTTGGCGAATGTGAAGCTCATCCTCTTTGATGCATTCTGGCTGCAGATTTGTCAACATCAGGACCGCGAATGTGTCTCCCGCAAATGCTAATATTCTTGTTCGACGATCTGGTCCAACGTCAGTCGTTGGTACCAGTCTCGTGCACAAGATCGCACCGATGCACGCCGCTGGGCCAAGCCTGGGTTTCCCAACAGTGTCTCAAAAGGAGTTAGTTTGATTGATGGCGGACCTAGACAGCGGTTCACAGAGCATTCAGCGTGCATTGCATGCACTGTGAGTCCGGATCGCCAATCATATAAGTGTCTGTGCCAATATCGATGGTCCAGATCGCCCGTCATAAGAGATGGAACGGTACCGATTACATATTGATTATATCCTCGCTAGCTCAAACCAGCGTTCGATGTTGGCCGGAAGACTGCGAGAGTAAACCAGTCCATCGATCTTGCTCCTTCGCCGGAATATTGAAATAGGCGCATTCATATTGCGTGGATGACAATAGAAGACACCTGACGATATTGTGGGTTCGATCACATTGAAATACACATAACACCTTCGTACGATCCCTGATGGAAGGTATTCTGTGACTGCTATACTAGTGTCTGTGATCCAGTCTGCCCATGGTAAAAACAGGGTTGAACGTTGAACATCCAGAGGCATCGAGACTGAGTGTGAGCGCCGCCCATTTGGAGATCGTACTAGGATGTATGTGTATGTTGTGCGCGCTGTGTTGCGAGCCGGGAGGCTATTGTACAGTGGTCGCGAACCAAGCTTCACAGCCGAGAAATGACGAACAGACGTAGACTGCCCTCGGAAAACCGACCGCTCGCTTGGTTGTCGCGTGAGGCCATAAAGCTGAGTCGGAAAGAAAAAGCACAAAATACACGAGGCACCCCCTCACGATATTGAGAAATGAGTAAACCGAAATAATGGGCTCCTTGACATCCAGATATTAATGGGAATGTCGTGTAGCAGTTCTGAGGATTGGCGGTATCGAGCGTCAACAGTTCAGCTGGCAATGTCAACGGTGGGAAGTCGCCATCATCGAGTCTCCGCTGGGATTCGACGATGGCGACTTGCCGCCGGTCAAGAGCGAACAGGAGAGAGGGTGTTGAGGAATACATGTGGGAGAGAAAAAAAGGGTCATCGATGTGGAAGGAGAAGAGTTGGAAACGCACACGTGGACATTTAACCAGATTCGGCGCCGCCGGGCCGGCCTCTACAAGTTCCTCCGAGTTTGCCCGATCTAACTTGACCGTCGTACATTACCAACAACTTCACTAACCCATTGTACGCGACTACACTGCGGGCTTCCACTGTGGCTGAACAATCGGCGTCAAGTTTTCACTACACGCTCTAGCAGCCAATAGCAAATTCACACAAGCTGCCGTCTCAGACGATTCTAGCGTCTCCATGCATGGCTCGACATTCATATTACTATCTCCCAAAGGGTCACTGAGAGACTAGCCATGAACTGTTCATTGCCGAATTATCACCCCGTGACTTGAAATGTGGTGGAGATGACAACAGATGACTGCCATTTCCCGGGCCAAGCTGATCTAGTTTCATAACTATAGGCACTCCCAAGAACTGTCCTCGGCATGACTCAGATCGAGTCGAGCACAAGGGTCCTTGTCAACGAAACCTCGGGCAACCTCGGAATATGTCCTCTTGAAACCCGATGCATCGAGTTCCTCCCATTCGTTCAACCCCCAACTATCCCCAGGATCTGGTTCTGCCTCCGCAATGGGCACTACGTTGCGAATTCTTATAACCTCGAAATCGTCCAGGCAAGACCTCGCTGCAATTCAATACGAACTGAGAAGTGCTACGATGAATGGAGTAATTAGACGTACTTTTTCTGCATCTCTTCGTCACCTGACATCGTGCGATATCGAGGAGTGACAGAGTCGCATGTGCTCTTCCAACCAGCATTGGATGTTGTACGTCTTCCCGGAGCTGTGTCCGAAACTCGCAAGAATATTCCTCCTCATCGGGCACGACCGATCTTTCACTGAACAAGACCCGTGTTCCATCCCAATCCCATCCGGGGTCATGCGTCAAAGCAGGTCTATCCAATCTCCTGCGCCTGGGTTTTCCCGACTATGTTCCACCGACCATGTGTGAGTGTTTTCCGTCGGGCTTGTGACGAACACCTACCAGTGACCTCTTCCACACTCTTGTTTCGACTCGAGCACCCAAAGGCACTGGAGCATGACTTCTCCTCAGCGTTGCCATATTTGGAATGGAAGAAAAAAAGAGGGATGAACGTTGACTACTGGACATCCTTGCTCTTTGCTACACTTTATAAACAGGCTGACCAGGCCTAGGGGTCAACGTTCGAGTCAACCCGCTGAGTTGGAGGAAGTCATGACGCAACTTGACTAAGATGAGTCGTTTATGCACCGGTACCGAACTTGGTAAAAGTTGATGGCAAGATGGGAACAGCCCCCACATCAAGAAGTTCGAGCAGTAGTAGCCACTACTTAGCAGTCTGTGTTCAGCACAAGTCCCTCGCTAATCTAAGCAACGAGAGAACGAAGCAAGGCTACTGTAACTCCATTAGCTCTCAATTGTAGTGACAAGTTGTCGGGTTCCAAGTTTGACATGGCCTTTGACTCGGGGCTGACTCATCGACGATCAATGACTCGGTCGGGCCGGACCGCCCCGAGCGGACCCCCCTGTACAAAGAATTACCGGGTGTTGCACTACTGTAAGTCATTCGCACGATGCCAGGTAAACTGTGCTATTCCGTTCCTTTAGTCTGCATTCTAGCAAATGGTCGAAATCGCAGGCACGGTCGACTTCAAAGTCGGCGACGAGACGTACCACACATGGTACAAAATCGTCGGCGACCTCAGATCTGGCGTCACGCCTCTCGTCCTGCTTCACGGCGGACCAGGCATGTCCCACCACTACTTGATCTCCCACACCGAGATCTACACCGCTCACGGCATCCCCGTCGTCTTTTATGATCAGATCGGCATCGGGGCGTCCACCCATCTGCCACACAAGCCAAAGGAGTTTTGGACGGTCGAGCTCTTCATGAACGAGCTCGATAACCTCCTGTCGAAGCTTGGGATCGAGAACAAGTTCGACTTGCTGGGACAGTCCTGGGGTGGTATGCTCGCTGCGGATTATGCGTCCGCGCGCCATCCAAAGGGCCTTCGTCGGCTCATCATTGCGAACGCTCCCCCGTCCACGGCGCTCTGGGAAGAGAGCATGCTTCGGTATTTGAGCAGGTTCCCACGGGAATTCCAGGACTTGGTTCGGAAGCACGAGAGGGAGGGTACGACGTCGTCGAAAGAGTATCAGGATGCATTGCAGATATTTTACAACAAGCATACCTGCCAGGTCATTCCCTGGCCAACGGAGTTGGTGGTATCGTTCAAGGCGATGGAAGAAGACCCCACGGTGTACACGACGATGTAAGACATCAAATGGTTATCACCGACGCAAGTCTTCGCGTTGACCCACGGACTCAAACCAGGCTTGGCACCTCGGAGTTTAACACGACAGGTACATTAAAGTCCTGGTCTGTGGTTGACCGTATCCATACGATCACTTGTCCCACGCTCGTTGTTAACGGTACAGAGGAGGGAGCGCAGGATTTCGTCATAGCGCCCTTCCTCGAAAAAATTCCCAAGGTGAAGTGGGTCAAGTTTGCGAAGAGTCACTGCCCCTTTTTCGAGGATAAAGAGTATTACTTTGAAACGATTGGAAAGTTCTTGTTGGCCTGAATGTTGTTTCAAGTTGTCTACGCTCAATTGAATTAGGCTAACATAACGATGCGTCCAGCTGACAAGATCACGACTCTTGGCGTGACATGGGTGATGTTTTTTTGGTACATTCATTACGTCAATGAATAATGAAGAGAACAATCCTAGAGCGATATACAACGGTAAAATATACATACAGTTATTTCAATCAGTTCTTCGCGGAACCCTCGGCAACTTTCTTCTTGATGACATCGACGATCCCGGGCTCGGCGAGTGTGCTGAGATCGCCGAGCTGATCGCCTTCACCGGCAACGATCTTGCGCATGATACGGCGCATGATCTAAGGGAGTTGTTGGATGGCTGCTCGATAGCGAGAACGAAAGAACGCACCTTTCCAGACCGTGTCTTGGGAAGATCACTAACGATGAGAACTTTTTTCGGTGCCGCGAAGGGTCCAATCACTTTGCGAACTTGAAGGACAAGTTCTTTTGAGAGAGCGGCATCATCGTTTGGATCATACGCGAATTCCCTAAATAAGGTTGAAATTAGGTGTGGTCGTGACCCATGATACTACAATATACTGACGGTTTCAGAGTGACGAATGCGTACACTGCCTGACCTGTCAACTCATCGGCAGTCCCAATGACTGTGCAGATATGATTAGTTCCGGAAGCACCCGTATCGATATCAAGTACGAACCGGCGGTCTCGGCAACACCCTTGTGTAGGATGAGTGCAGATTCAATCTCAGCAGTCGAAAGACGATGCCCGGAAACATTGATGACATCTACTCTCGCATTAACCTTCACCAGCGACCTGGAAAGAGGCTAATCTCACCGTCGACGCGGCCCTTGATCCAAATATAGCCGTGTTCGTCACGTGCAGCACCATCACCAGTGTAGAAAACTTCAGGGTAAGGCTGTCGAAAGGGTCAGCGCATACATGGATTGCTAGATGGTAAGACATACCTTCATGTAAGTTTCGAGGTATCTGTTGTGGTCGTTCCATACTGTACGGGCAATTGAGGGCCATGGTCGTTTTAACACAAGAACGCCCTCGACATTGTTTCCTATCAATTCCTTTGGTCCGCGAATAAGTAATAAATTGGTAAACACAAGTAGGTTGACTCACCTTTCCTGACACAGGATCAAGGATGGCAGGGTCAATTCCAAAGAATGGTACAGTCGCTGACCCAGCCTTAGTCTCGATGGCTCCCGGGAAAGGCGTGACAACAATGGATCCGGTTTCTGTCTGCCAGAAGGTATCTACGATTGCACATTGCTTGCGACCGACGTGTTCATTATACCAGTGCCAGGCCTCGGGGTTGATCGGCTCCCCAACAGTTCCCAGAACACGAAGGCTACTGAGGTCGTATCCCTCGACATGATGTGCGCCTAGTCGACGAAGAAGACGAATAGCCGTAGGGGCAGAGTAGAATTGCGTAATTTTGTGCTTCTGCACGGTCTCCCAGTAACGAGAGGGTGTGGGGTATATTGGCGTGGACTCGAACACAGTTGTCGTGACGCCGTTGGCAAGCGGTCCGTAGACGATATAAGTGTGACCAGTGATCCAACCGACATCAGCCATGCAAGCAAACTTGTCGTCTGGGTGAAGATCGAAGACATATTTGACGGTCAAAGCTGCACCAAGCAAATATCCACCAGTGGTGTGGACGACTCCCTTGGGTTTTCCAGTTGAACCAGAGGTCTGACAAAAATGGTTAGTGGAGATAGCATGAGGTTTTGTGATTGTCCTCACATAGAGGATAAACAAGGGGTCCTCTGCGGCCATGACTTCAGGTGGGCAGTAATTAGGCACTTTGGCGGTTTCTTCGTGCCACCACAAATCGCGGCCAGGAGTCCAGGGGACTTCGCTACCAGTACGTTTGAGTACCAGGACATGTTCGACGCAAGGGCTTTCCTTCAATGCAGCGTCTACTATCACTTTAGTGGCGATGGCTTTTCCACCTCGACGGCCTTCGTCGCTCGTAAGGAGGACGCGGGACCTGCAGTCAAGGATACGATCACGAAGAGATTCCGAACTAAATCCAGCAAAGACAACAGAGTGTATGGCGCCGATACGAGCGCAGGCAAGGAAGGCAGCGACGGCTTGCCAAGTCATGGGCAGGTATACGGAGACGGTATCTCCCTTCTTGACGCCGAGACGCTTTAGGACGTTCGCAATCGAGCAAACCTCACGAAGAAGTTCGGCATACGTGATGAGACGACCGTCACCGGGCTCATCGGCCTCATAGATGATGGCGGTCTGAAGGGATCGGTGAGTTTGTGGTATTTGGCACGATTATGTGCGGTGACATACCTTTTCAGGACACTTGTATGCCCATCGATCAACGCAGTTGTAGGAGGCATTCAAGGCACCCTCCGGGAACCAGACGATGTCTCCTGTTGTAAATCCCCCGTTTCTGACACTTTGAAAGGGCCGATCCCAATGCAAGGTTTCTCGTGCAACCTAGGAAAGGTTGATCACTGATACGGATAGATAAGCGGTGGCACTGACCTTTCCCCACCATTCGTCAGAATCCTGAGAGATGGTCAGCGCGTGGGCAGCCTTGTAGGCATCGATATCGGGGCCAAGATGAGGTATCTTCGAGCCATCCTTGATACGGGGAGCGACAGGGTGCAATTGGACTGGTTCGATGGAGTCGGCCATGATGGTGAGGGGTAAAATGTTTGATCAGTGGCGTCGACCCCTCATGTTGATTATATCCCAAATTCCGCACACCCCCTTTTTAGGATGATCTGCACAGCCACACGTCGCCCCCGTATAGTGCCCAAGGTTATCAAACGAGTTCTCGTCCCCGTTCAATCGCCAACGAAGCGTGATACATCAATTACTAACGAGGAAGTTTGGGCGGAGACAGTGCGGTTTACAGGGAGAAAGAACGGGTGAGAGTGCGCCACCGTCCTCTTCGAGATGCTGGCAAGGGCATTCATTACTTATCGATATCGATCATACGGCTACGCTGAGTCGATGGAACCCCTCATGGACACAGAGCCGAGGC
>JBBPLY010000216.1:5363-32499 GCA_038090035.1 Xerocomus nothofagi | reverse complement strand
CAATCGATTCGTTGCCTCTTCTGCCCACCATCTTAGATGACGACTCGGTATGTAGCATTGCAACAATGAACTCGCCCGGGCCACTACTTACCACGTCAAGGAACAATGTAAATAAGAAACCATAGCTGACATCCGTTGTTACTTGCTCGTCTCGCCTTCTTCTCCACTCGATCTGGAGGTGAATCCTCTTACCAGAAGCTCACATACAGGTTGTAGATCGATATTAGACCCCCTCAATTTATTTACAACAACAAAGTGAGCTTCTGATACTTTTTCTTTTTTTGTGCACACCCTCCCAACAACACTCCGAGGGCAGTGCATCCAATGTCACCGGATTGACCGCAGGGATCGCACCAAACTTGGGGCCTCGTCAACGATCCCTTTCCCACACTCAAACCTTTCGACGCGGCCTCTCCTGGTATGCTCCGTCTATGGGGGATTTGAGGGTGGTAGGGCCACTGTCACCAGACCGACCAGGGATCTCTGGAGAGGAGACACACTCAAACTTCTCCAAGTCATGTAAGCATGCCAATTGTGTACTCATGAAACTAACGCACGTCGTCGAGGGTCTTTTTAGGAAAGCTGGAGCGCCGAGTACTCCGAGTCTAGGTGGGTTTTAGATTGACTGTTTTGGACTGAGTTGCAACGTTATCGATAGAGCGGACTCGATGCAATAGCAGGCCGTGGCAGTTGTGCCGGACGATCATGCTGACAAGACTGCTTCCTCGTACGTACGAAGACCTCTAACATTACTCCCGGAAAATCACTCTTACAAGAATATATATATGTATCCACGACTCCTTGTCGCTTCACTTCGGACACCCCCGCAGCAAAGCCCATGTTAATGAAGCAATTTCCATGCTCAAAAGAGCCGTCAGATAGAATATAGTCGGTAATCCTGTCAAAGTGTTCACACTGCTCGCCGTCGATTCATATCCCTCGCGGACAGGAGCAATCTGTCTTCTCTTCCCAGTGCACAGCTACATCTTTCGCTCACAGCTCCGAATCGTTCGTCCATTATCTTGTCTGCCGATCACTTAAACATGTCATGGGGTGGAGTGCAAGCGGCTCAGCTGCTGAAAGGGGTGACACTCTGGACATGGATAAGCTGGCGATTGGTCTAGTTGGCATGGGCCGAACTGCCCCTCCAATATCGGCATCGACTACAGCTGCAGTGAGCTATAAAAGTCGCACGACACGCTGCAACCTCTCCGAACGAGCTCCGCCAGGTGCAAACGACCGTCGAATGGTCGGAACAAGGATGCTACATCATCTGAGGTCAACTGTCGCAGCTGTGCATCCCTCCAGACGATTTGCAGTAAACGTATACCGCATATCTACTTCGGGAAATCTGCAGATGCCAGCGTCATCCAAACAACTGGCGATATGGCACCACACTCCCCGAAGTAAGATGAGCTTCTCGTGGAGATCTGGTTCTCACCATACTCTGATAAACGATTGTTGCCAAGATGTTCACCCAACTTGCCAATGCAAACGCATCCTGGGCCCGTCGTCGTTTCCGTGCCGGTACCTGACCGAACCTGCAATCAATTTGGACGGTCCCATCCGTGTTCCTTTCCTTCATACGCCTTTTCAGAGGCTCAGAGGCGGCGGCACGTGGTAGCTAGTTCGTCTCGGCACCCGAGCCCGAGCCCAACTGAGCTGCAAGGCTCACATCAAAATTGCTCGATGCGACTGCCAGTGACGCCTTTCACACACATCTTATCCGGACTGTAGAAGAATGTCATTTTTCCAAACTTGAAGGGGCTCGGATAGTAGGTAAGTTTACTTTCTGGCACCCGATAAAAAAAAACAGATAACCCATATATGCGCAAGACATCTAGAGGGTTTCACCACCTTCTCTCGTGTCCAATGGGGCCCTTTTCGTTTTACCCATTCACGCTGCTGGTCGTTACGACACGATCCCACTGGGAACAACGACGTCCGACTTGGTGATTCATCGTATGCACCTATACTCGGTGCTCTTATCTTACTACCCGAAAACCACCATGTCGTGCAACAGGAGTCAGACGGACAAATTCGGCTGCCAGGGGCACGCAAGGAAAGTAGCACCTCTCGACGGCATCCTCGACGCTCTATCCTTGCTACAGGCCCCCTCATCCAGAGCACGGGTACGAGCACCGTCAAAGATGTCCTTGCGCACATGATGCGCGACGCTATGCCCACGATCACATTTTTACTTTGAGCCGCGTAAATGATGGGCTTTTCGCGATCAAACATGTCCTTGTGTTACAGGTCGAGTCGGAAGTTGAGGTGCTACTGGCCATACAATAATCCATCTCAGGGACGTTTCCTTCATATTCGGACACGATATCGCGTGTGTGCGACCCGCATCTATTGATCACACTCACCAGCAGCTTTGGAAGATGAGATCTTTTGGACGGGTGCGGTACTGATGGTGAGCGACATGCTTGACGTGGCCGATTTTAGCCTGAGAACGAGGGTCTAGTAGCTTACATAGCAGATGCTCCGCAGGACAGTGATTCCATGGAATCTGTATTTACGCCGCACAACTTATGCCGACCACAGCGACTCGATTTCAGTCGCGCTGCTTAGAATACCAACGGGTATATACTTAATGGCTGCGAATACGACACCAATAAGGGCTGCGCCCAACGTAGGGCCCAAAATGATTTGGATACTAGCAGTGGAGGCCATCTCGCGAGGACACCGTCAGTCGTGTTGCTTGTTTTCTGCAGCTGGAAAGCCTGAGGATTGAAGATTAAATACCATTAGGTGCACTGGCAGGTCCATTCTATTCCTCTTAACATTTTGGAGCCAGTGCATGATCAGTGTCACACGATTGATCATGATGGCACTTTTTGATTCGGAAGATCTTCCAAGTGGCAGGGTTCAATTTGTATCAGGCCTAGCGTTCATGAATTATTTTCGGTAGACTGAATCTGATGCGACCCGAGCTCGGGGTCCATGGGAACGACGTTGCCTTGCAGAGATACATAGTCTCGCTATATCCGGATTAGGTATTCTCATCGGTCGCCACGAATCTGTTGGTTTGACAATATTTGACTGGCTGGGATCAATCAATACCACGGGTGGTACAAAGAGTTCTCCCGGTGCGGCCGCAATGAGGCAGAACAATCAAGGCAATTCGTGTAGTGATTCTTTTTGCAACGTTCAATGTCTTTGACTTCCACATCTCCGGCCACACTCGACGCCGTTGACGATGGTGACGCATTCAAGTCTAAGTATCTCGAAGGAAAGCAGCTGCTCGTACCATTCATGTAAACCTTTCTTTTTTTTTAACCGCGCTTATCTGTTTCGAACTCGTTCGTAGTGGTCTTCTCATCGCGGTCCTCCTCATGACACTCGATCAGACCATTGTATGTTTTGTTCTCCAATTATATTCACTCCGAGTCCTAACTTCTAGCAGGTTGCCACAGCGCTTCCACGCATCGCGTCCTCTTTTGATGCGTTGAATAATGTCACCTGGGTAGTGACCGCTTGTAAAAATCTTCCTCACTCATTCCATACCGTCGTACTCACGATGCTACCCAGACTATCTCACTCAGGGGGGATGCATGCTTGTTGTCGGCCAAATCTTGATGTTCTCTCGCAAAAAACTTGTTTTCCTTGCGGCCATTACCGTCTTCGAAATTGGCTCTCTGATTTGCGCCGTCGCTCAATCAATGCCTGTCCTTATATTTGGTCGTGCTATTGCTGGATGTGGCGCGGCTGGGTACGTTCCCCTTGGCTTAATAACGTTCCCCCCATCTAACGCGTCGTGCATCTCCAGAATTCAAATATCTGTCGCTACCATTATTCCAGACGTATCCTACCTCTTTCCCCCCTCTCCGTGTTCGTTGCTCACTGTTTTTCTTCATAGATTACCCCACTTGAAAAGCGTCCGATCCTATTTGCGACCTTTGGCGGCGTACTAGGCATCTCCACGGTAGTGGGTCCCATTCTTGGTAAGTTCCCCTTGTACAACCATTTGTTGGCTCACCACTTGCTTCGCAGGTGGCGCATTTACAGGTATGACATCACCATGCTTGTTTCTTTTATCTGGATAAATTGGTTGTCTTCACCTCAGACCATTTGACTTGGCGATGGTGCTTCTGGAGTGAGTCCATCCATGCTGTGTTAATGGTGCCACATGACTCTTTCTGCTTCACAGTAAATCTCCCGGTAACGAGTCCACATCGTTTCAGCCATGCCGGCGCCTTACTCATTTGTATCACCAGTGTGGCGCTGTTGCAGTCTTACTGGTACTCATCTTCCTCGCAAATAGCCCTCCTTCTGTGTCCATTGACTCCGTTGACGGTCAATCCATGTGGCTGAGGTATGTAGCGCTATTCTCTGCACACAGATGCGAGTTGCTCAAATGCTCGTTCAGGATTGATTGGGTAGGCGCAGCTTTAGTCATGGGTTTCTTCACATCTCTCCTTTTACCTCTGCAATGGGGCGGAAACACTAAGCCGTGGAATAGCCCAACCGTCATTGCACTCTTTGTCGTTTCTGGCGTGCTCTTCGTGTTGTTCCTCGCCTGGGAATATTACAAGGGCAAGCAGGCTATGGTTCCGCTCGCGGTCATCGCCAACCGAACTCCACTCGGCTGCGCAATTTCTGGGGTACGTGAATAACATTCAAAGTGGTCCATGCCTGCCTGATTCACCAGCTTTAGTTTCTTGGGTACTTTGCGCTTATGCTCGCCACGGTAAGCTCCGTGTTTAGCGACCCCTCCGAAAGTGTTCTAATCCTTACTCATTCAACAGTACTATCTCCCTCTATGGAAAGCGATGAACCTCCCCGGCTGTGCTTTTTGCTAACTATGTGATAGGTACCAATCACGTGGTAGCACTGCAACTCGTTCGGGTCTCGACATCCTGCCGTTCCTGGCCTCCGTGATAGTCGGTGCGCCGCAACCTTGTTCAATGCTTCCTAAACGAATATTGCTGTATCATAGCTGCGGGTGTCGCTGGCGGTGTCGTGACCGTGAGTTTGCAACTGACGCTCCGCTTCTGCAGTAAAGGCAAACGAAACCATTTTCAGAAAACGGGACGATACTGGTGGTTCCTTTTCTTCGGGCCCTCTTTGACCGCCATTGGATCGGGACTGCTGTACACCGTGAATGCCGACTCATCTTCAGCACGTCTCGCGGGGTACCAGATCTTGTATGGCGTGCGTGGCTTTCGTATATACATCCAGGTTTTCCCTAATAGACCCATCGTGATTGTAGACCGGAGTCGGACTGGTATTCCAAAACGTCATCGTGGCCGTCCAGGTGAGTGAAGATCGTTCTAAGATATGCATATTGAGAAGCTTTGTACGACAGGCAGAGTTTTCCGATAACGAGTCATTGATCCCTCAAGTGACGTCTTTCGTCGTACGTTTCAGACGCTCATTCGGATGCTCACGCCCTCCATCAACTGACATAACGTACCCGCCCTCGTAGAGTTTTTGCCAAATCCTTGGGGGGATCGTCAGTATCAGGTACGTCACGCGCCATTGATTTCATGTTTCAAGCTCCGTTCTCGATCCTCATTCTACACGCGCGTCGTACAGCATGGCAGGGAGCATCTTTGCCAACGAATTCCGTCGCGAACTCCCGATCTATGCCCCAGACCTAACCTCGACGATGCTCAGCGCGATACTACAGAGCGTGACCGCGATCCAACTATTACCGACCGCCGAACTGCGCGCACAGGTGATCGCGGCGTATGCGCGGAGCCTCGATCCCGTGTTTGTTCTTGGGGTGCCGGCGGCAGGGCTGGCATCGTTTAGTGCCCTGTAAGTTGTGGACGTTTGCCGTGTGTTGGAGGTTGATGGTGGTGTCTGATTTTCGTGCATAGGTTGATCAGAAATCATGATTTGCGGGAGAGAGCGAGTGCAGGTAAGGTGTTGAAGACTGCGGGGGGTGCATAGCCTGACTAGGGGTGTATGTACGTTGGGTGATAACTTGGATTCGGGCCGGACTCTGGCTCGGAGGTTGGGATCGTGTATAGTACACATTGTCATTCAATTCGTTGGATAGTCGGTTCGATCGTCGTGAGTGAATAGAGTGAGACCCCATTTGAAGTTGGGGGTCAGACCAATCTGGCTGTTCGACTTCAAATTGGACGTCTCATGCTGGCACTCATCATTCATTGGTGGTTCTTTCATGATGGGATGTGTATGCACAAGTCAAATTGACTTAAGGAGGGAAAAACGAATCCTATGCCTGCGACTCCTCCCCGTCACGCTTAGAAATCACCATCTCCGCCTTGGGATCTGGTACACGGTAATACATCACCCACATCGGCCGGGGCACGAACCCCGCGTGCGCCCATCTGATGTCGTAGTTCAAGATGAGGTGTGCCACGACGCACTTTACGACGCGGATGGCGAGAAAGCGGCCTGGACTGTACGTACAGTAGTTCACCGAGTATGCAATGACGAAAGGCACAGGGAAGAGAGGAGAAGAAAACGAAAATAGGTGGGTGCAAAGGATCCATGTCAACATCAACGTGGCCGCAAAGATACGATACCACATACCAAGCATGTTTTCCGTATCCAAAGAACAAAAAATTTGGGTTCAAATTTGATGGGTCTGACTCGGGGTGAACACCAGCCTGATCGTGATCGCTATCGCCAGGCGCGAACCGAAAACGCGAGCTGTCGAACGTTTCTGGGTCGGGATATATGTTGGGATCGTAGTGTGTCCATCCGATCGGGACAGAGAGCGAGGCGCCTGCGGGGACGTGAACGCCGTAGGAAAAATTCAAGTCTCTTGCGGCTCTGCGCGTGATGTGCACTATGCATTGTCGATAACGAACCCAAAACAACCCAGAGAAAACGAAGACGCACAAACTCCGAGATTACATAGTCGTAACGACTCCTTGAGGAATGCATCGAGAGTTGGGCAGGACGCTAGCACTCCAGCGGTGATGTTCCCCTCGCTCGCGGGCTGATCGAGGATGGCCGCACATAGTTCTTCGCGGATTTGAAGGCGACAATCCTCTTGCTGAATGAGGTCAAATATGATATGCGTCAGTGTCTACGCCCACACGCAGACCATGATAAATCACGGACACGGGACACGGGACGTGGAGAAAGAGCGTCGTCAACTCCAGGCCGGACAGAGGTACGAGTGAAGACCAACCATGATCGTGCTGAATGTTCCTGCGAGATTTAGGACAATGAAGTGAAAGGCCAGCATGTTGTCGTCTTCAATGAGCCTGTTGTCTTGTGCGAACTTTGTCAGAACGTCGATCTGGATCACAGTTTCAGCAGGGAAATGCGGAAGGATGAAACGGAGGAAAGGCTGTACCCCATGATGATCCCACTGGCTCTGTTCCTTGGCGACTTCGCTTTTCCGCCGTCGGATCTCGTTCATCATCATTGCGTGAGACTTTGCACAGGTGGGCATGAACAGGTTGAGCAGCCTATGCAGGAGCCTTGGGGAAGGCAGTGCATCGAATATTCGCTAAAGTAAAAGATCGGAGTGAATGTACTTACGGTCTGGCGAAGGCAGGACTGAGCTTGAGCAACGATCCCGTGCCCAAGATTGACTTAACAGCGCTTAGTGTCTCCTGTCGGAATACTGGATCTCGCGCTAGACATGATAGTGATGAGATTCGTTAGCAAAGGAGATCGCACGAAACGACAAAAATACTGACCAAGATGTGGCCCCACGAGGACAACGTTTAAGACCCTGAAGACGGTTTCCGTCATGCAATCCGTAACTACAAATTGACCTGTTCAATACTTGAGCTGACGGTTCGCGTAGCGCATGTGCAGAAGTAACCCTTACCGTTGTTCTCTAAACACTTGCTGCCAAGCGTTAGTTCTATTTCTTTCATCATGTCTGGGAGGAAATCGTCGAGATGCGACATAACATATCGGAGGTAGGGGCGGTGGATGTCCGGGTTCTGGCCAAGGGATGGATGCACGGTGTATCCAAATTGGTACGTCTGAAAAAGCGCACGCGTTCAAAATATGAGTAACGTTAATCCGGGGCGGTCAGAGTCGTCATTGAGGCTTACATCGGCGATCATCGGGAGAAACAAAAGCGTATCGGAACTGAAAAACTCTGCAATCGCTTTCTTGTCGTGCACGATCACGCGCCAGTCATCCAGAAGACGGAATTGAAACATGCCAGCTTGAGCGTTGGGGCGGAACTGTGGACCCAATGAGTTGCGGATGTTCGGAGAGGTTAAGTGGATTGACTGACTCGGAGACGGTTCCGTTGGTATGCATCGTCCAGGAAACGTTGAGCGCGAGTGAGAAACTGGATGCAAGAAATGTACGAAGACAGGGGACCGGAATTTCCCGCAATAGGTATGTCAGTCTTGGGGATTTTTTTTCAGCGACAAGCTGGAGATTAATTGCAGAGTGGGGTAGCAGGCTTGCTTACATGAGGTTTTCGTATGAAACTACGAAGGAGGATGAGGCCAATGAGGCCAACTATCAGTGTTACGATCATATCAGAAAAACGCTGAGTGAAATAAGCAAATTCGGGACTGACATGAATTGAGCTTTTATACTTGGCCCTTCACGTTGAAGATGAAAGAGCCCCCTCACGTACTGGGGGCCATTGGTATAAATGATGTGATTGCTGTCCAGAGACATCAAGCCACATGCGTGATTCAGACTCACCGTCCGCGTGTGACATACATAGCGTAGATGCGGCTGAAGCGCTTGAGAGAGGCTACAAACGTAGTAGCCGAACCCAAAAAGCCACCAAGTTAACCGACCCAAAAAGCTCAAAGTTATTACATACTAGCATCTGTTTGGTTAGTCCCTAGTAACGCTCGATTCAAGTTGTTCCCCACCAATCCCAGTCCTTGTGCATGTCACGAAAAAGATAATATTTAGCCAAGTAGTACAGACCCGTTGTGCTAGCCGGTTGTCCTCATTTTCAGTGTTTCTTGGTTGTTTCAAGTTACGGGACAGAAGTGCGAACTCGTTTGCACTATCGGTCCAACGATACTACGATACTACGAGAGTATCATCTAGATCAAGTTCGTCAGATCTATTATATACTAGCAAGCTACTAGCTGGAATGGGTGAGACAAAGCGAACATAGCCAGGGCGGCTCTTTCAAGAACGATAAGCAAAGCGGGGATTAAAAATATATATATGTCTTATCGTTTCGGACCATGGGAAGAAAGCCGGACAAGAACACTTTGGAATTAATTATGAAGCCTTCTCCGCCCGATCACCGCTGTGTGTCAGTTTTGGAGTGAACAGATAACGGTTGGGTTATGTAAAAAGTGAGAGGTTTGGACGGAGACATGAAAGTCAAAAGCCATCGAACGCCGCAAAAAAAGAGAAGAAAAAAGGAGAAAAGGGAAGGGGAAAAACATCGCCGCGTGCATGTCGCACGACTCGGTGTTGCTCTTGCCTCATTGCGGCCGCCGCGATTCGAACCCTTGGCACGAGCGCCAGTCTGCGCGACTACTAAGTTGATCACAGCCAGTCAACGTATTCGAGCCACCTGCATCAGACCCAGATCCGTGGTGAGCGTGATCTATGAGAACAGCATCCAGATATAGTGGCCAGACTTATGTATATGACAGTGCCACACTGTACACAGCAACGGCCTTTCCGTGGGGCGCCAAGCTCTCAGGTTGCACTATCTACCAAAAATACTTCATGAAAGCCAGGAGGCCCTGATATGAACTGAACCCTGCACTGGGAGGATCTTCCGAATGAAAAGAGCCGCATCATGATCACTCATGTGACACTGATCCTGCGCTGGCTCCAAAACGTTAAGAGGCACAGAGTGGACCCGTGCGCTCAGTACTTCAAGTTGATCTTCAATCCCCCGGAAATACTTTCTAGTTGCAGAATATAAGCAACCTGACTAAGGCTGTCCTCGCAACATGGCCTCCATTGCTGGTATCCAAATCAACTTGGGCCCTACGTTGGGCGCAGCCCTCATTGGTGTCGTATTCGCCGCCGTGTAAGTACATCTCCGTTGGTATGCTGAGCAGCGCGACTGAGGTCGAGGTGATGTGGTCGCATAACTACAGATTCCATGGAATCACTGTCTTGCAGGGCATCTTCTACGTAAGCTACAAGACCTTCGTCCTCGAGCTAAGACTGACCATGTCGCTCATCATCAGTATCGCACCTATCCAAAAGATCCCATCCTTCTGAAGTCACTGGTGAGTGCTGTCGTCCGAACAAACTGAGCAGTGGATTCGAAGATCCCACTGATTCGACTCGACTCTAATTTAGGTTGCCCTGCTATTGCAAGTCCATTCGTGTCTCTTGTACTGAAGCAAGCTGACCTTACCTGCCTTGATCGTGCGACAGGATCTTGGATACGTTCTCGCTCGCCCTTCTCACCCACGGTGTCTATACGTACCTCGTCACCAATTTTGATAATCTCGTGGCCGTTGACTCGTTGGTGTGGTAAGCCAGTCCGAGCACGATTTGTCTTGCAAAATACTCATGACAACAAATTGCTTAAACCTGGTCGACCTCGCAGGAGCATTTCGGTGAGGCGTTACTACAGTCACAAGGTCGAACAAGCATCCTGATACCCGACCTTTCTTATTACTTCCAAGAGTGAACCTGTCGTGAGCGGTGTCGTCGCCCTCATCGTTCACTTGTGAGTACACCTGACTGAACCCGGACCTTGACCGACTACAACCTGACGTGACATCACATGAAAACAGATTCTTGGCATATCGCATCCAAATCTGTAAGTTCATTTGACATGTGACTATATTATACGTTCCGACTGGCTGACAACTTGAATCCTGGTAGTGGACCACAGATGGTGGCCTCTTTCGCTTGTTATTGTATGTCGAGCTCTCATATCTACCAGTGCAGCATTTACTTACTTCTCGCGTCTTAGGCAGTGGCGTCCGTGTTCACATGTGGCAAGTACCTCGCACAAGTTACCAATCAGTTGCAGGGCTGACCTCATACTTTTGGTATCCTTCGACAGCTGTAGCCATAGGTAAGGCTGAATCTTATCGTCTCCGTATCCATGCTAATCGAATGCTGGTCTGATTTAGTCGCCGTTGTGATAACGTGCGTATGTTGGTAGGACTCTGTTCGTGATGTTCTAACACACATAGGCAGCGACACGTCGATCTCGTCCTTGTCTGCACTTACGAAGTTGCACGTACGTCTCGTCGCATTTTGTTCACAGAACGATCACAACATTTAATTACGGGATTCACTTTTACCCTATCCTCCCCCGCGACATAAACATACGTATACCGCGACGTGCAGTGGACCACATATGCAGGTGTAATATCGACGAGTGGGATCGACCTTATCATCGCGGCTTCAATCTCCTATCTCCTCCACAGCAATCGCAGTGGATTTGCACAGTATGCTGATGCCATCTTATGCTTTCACTCGGCCTCGTAATGACTGACGGTGTCTCTAGAACAGATCGCATGATCAACAAACTCACGTTGTACATCGTGTCGACCGGTCTGACCACAAGGTCAATCCAGCTTGCGTTGTGTTCAAACGATCGATCCACGATTACTGACGCTGTTTTGTTCGTGTTCTTTAGCACGCTTACAATGTCGGTGATGATCGCTGTACGTCATGTCTCTTGCTATGCCAGTATACCTCACGATGGCAGATAAGCTAACTATGTCATCTCCAGTACTTGCTGGCCCCGACGGACTTCTACTTCCAGATGCTCAACTTCTCGACGTCCAAAGGTACGTTTCATCATTTGGGTTCGTCGGACTAAATAACTCAATGTCGAACCCTTGCATCGTGAATCAGCATACACAAACACCTTCCTGGCTACGTAAGCACGTTCAGCTCAGGCGTTTTTGGTGTATAGATCGTTGACACGGATACACAGACTTAACTCCCGACAGTACATCCGCGAGCCAACGCCCAGCTCCGTGGGGACGATCCTTCAGTTCAAAGCCGCACCACCAAGCAAAGATTTGGATGGCGTCAGGGGAGCAAGCAGCGGTTCAGGTTCACAGGATGTTATCGCACTAGTGAGTACGGCTTCCAACGCGAAGGGATCGCAACGCTGGCACATGATGCCCTTGAGGACGGTACTGACCACATGACTGGGCAGAGTCCCTATCGGCAGGCGTCCCCCACGGACAAGGTTTCTGATCCCACCTGGGTGCGTGTGGCCGCCCGAGTTATCATTACGAGGGCTCACTGTTGTTTTCGCGGGCAAACTACACAGGTCTGATGTCGTTTAGTCCGTGGACGCCAGGGGCAGTCTACTAGTGAGGTGTGACGCCGGTATGGTCAATCTTGAGTTATTTATGGGCGATTGGTCCGAGGTTTTATGAGGTTACGAATGCTTTGTTCCTGATTCATGTTCTCGGAGTGCAATCTTATGTTATGGGACTATAGAGTCTGCGGACCGAGCATGAATTGATCAAATGACCCGGATGGTATCGTTGTGCCTTGACAAGTCTCTCACTGAATGCGATCGAGGTACGGAAAGAGCAGATTAAACATGGTACTTGTGTGTGTGTGTGTGTGTGTGAGTGTGAAGATGGGCGGCCGCACGGTGAAGTTGTTCAACATTCTACAATGCAAGCGAAGCCGCTTCGTTCGCTGTCCATATGCCTTACAAAGTGAACTACGTTGGCGGCCGTTCGCATGAGTAAATATCATCAATGTGTCTTTCCCCCGACTGAACGGTTGTTCATGAGCAAAGAATCGATTCTAAGATCCAGGGACCGTTCAACCGAGCGTGAGACCTTGAGACACTACTAGACGAGGTGGAAATTCAGGTCTGATGGGTGGCTGGCATCGCCAAGCAGCTGTTCCCGCACTGCCAGTGCCAGACCCCGATATCTGATCGTGATGGCTGGAAGCTACTTCCATAAATGGTGAGGGGGCGGTTCAACCACCAACAATTACATAATTAAATTGAAGGTGGTAACCCCTATAGCCATAACAGGAAGGGGCCCGATCACTTTTTGTTTCCCACGAAATATGGGGTGTTCCGAGGCTGTCGATGTGCTTGTCTTTGCTATATTTTGTTCACCGAAATGAATAGCTGTACTAACTATATCGTGGCCCGTTTCTCTCCCTGGGCATTAGGGTGTTCACCACCGATTCGACATGTTCTCGCAGACTGGATACCCCACCACCCTTGCTTCAGACGTCCTCGAGGTCTACGACTACATCATCGTTGGTGGTGGGACCGCCGGCTGTGTCATCGCCAACCGCCTCTCCCAAGACCCAGGTGTTTCGGTGCTCCTCCTTGAGCGTGGTGGTATTAAAGGAGGCTGGTATTCCAATATTCCCCTACTCTCCTGCCACTTCGCCTCAGATGGATCTCGTTCCCGAGTCTTTCGTTCCACGCCTCAGAAGCATCTTGGCGGTCGCACGATAGAGCTCATCACCTCCAATTCTGTCGGTGGTGCATCCAAAATCAACTCCATGCTGTACAACCGTGGTATACCTGCAGAATACAATTCATGGCGTGACGCAGGAAGAGTCGGTTGGGGATATGAAGACATGCTACCCTTCTTCGTCCGCTCCGAGACAGATCTAGACCAGGATCCCCACAGTCCCAAGCCATATCATGGCACGTCAGGTATGTCTACCACAGTATACTGACATCCGTCTTCTCATGACATGGACAGGGGAATGGCTAAACCGTTCTCACAAGGTGCCTTTCTGGGACCACACCCCACGGCAAGTATCGCCGTCTCTTTCTGATATTCGAGTAAATCTGACTGTATGTCGCTATGCCAGCATCATCCGAGCAACCACCGCGCTCGGGGTACCCTACGTGGATGATCTGAACGATCCTTCTCAACCTGCCTACGGATGCACCAAAATGCACTACACTCTAGACGGAAAGGGACGAAGAAGCTCGACGCTTGCTGCGTTCCTTCCGGCCCATCTTGTCAACTCTCGCGTCACCAATTTGCATATGTGCACCCCGGTCATCGTGCAACGTATCGACGTCTCTTCCGACGCTGACGGTTCTGGTGGGGCCTTCGCAAAAGGTGTTTGGATACAAAGCATTAGTGGGGGTCCATCCCGTTTAGTGCACGCAAAGCGCCAGGTCGTTCTGACCGCTGGACCTCTTAATTCGCCTCAAATGCTCTTGCTAAGGTCGGTCGCATATTTCGAGTCATGGACGCAGATCTATACTCAGTCATTGTAGCGGTATCGGACCAGCAGATCATCTCAAGGAGCACCGGGTACCCGTTCGCAAACATCTTCCTGGGGTCGGCTCTCATCTAGTACGTGAACCTTGAACTCTTACAACTCTAACCTGACTTGTCTACAGCAAGATCACGTCGCTGTTCCCATGCAATTTCATATTCCCTTGCGAGACTCCATCACGCAATTGCGGCTGCGACCATGGCTGATCATCGTGATCTTCTTCCAGTACTTGCTCTTTGGCACCGGATGGCTTCTTGGCCCTATACCCGAACTGTCCATCTTCATCCAATCTCGCCTCCTCGACGAAAAATTTCGCACCACGATGCGCACGGAAGAGGACAAAGATGCGTCTCTTTCCAGTAATCTCCCGGACATCGAAGTCATGTCGGTACGAGGATCGATTTCACCAATTCTGCCTCGTTTTACCTGACCGCGTATCCGTACGACTCTTCTAGATTCCCAACGGAGACCTGAAGAAAGTTACCGACGGCGGCCTTTCATTTTTTACCGTCATCCTTCGGCCTACCTCTATGGGCACCGTGCGTCTCGCGTCCACGGACCCCCGTGCGGACCCCGTCGTCGACCCGAACTATTTCGCGACCGAGAACGACCGGCAGGTCATGCGGAACGCCCTACGTTTTTCCCTACGCATCAAGCACGAACTCGCAGCGCAAGGATACGCCATCTCAGACGCCGACATCCCCGGCCCCACTGACGCGGACATCGACGCTTTCGTCCAGACGGAGTGCCAAAGCACGTACCACTACTCGTCGACGTGTCGCATGGCGCCGGAGAGCGACGGTGGTGTCGTAGACGACCGTCTGAGGGTACATGGGGTGCGGAACTTGCGCGTCGCGGATTCGAGCGTGTTTCCGTCCATTCTCGGTGCTCATCTCGTCGCTCCGACCGTCGCTGTCGCCGAGAAATGTACCGAGATGATCAAGGAGGATGACCGGTCGTTGGGGGGTCTCTAACGAGCATTGCCATATTGTCGGTCTGCGGCGGGGATGTGTACACGCTGGTCTTGGTATTTATAAGTCATGATTTAGACGGCATCTTTGTCTGCGAGAGTCTCTTTGTCTGCCGCATAAAGGCACGTTGAAGTTTTGTCTGATATGACGGCCATTCCGACGGCCCGCAGATGTGTAGATGCTGATCGATGAACGGGGGCGGTCTCTGTGCACACTGCCAGTTCACCACATCGCATGCCAATGTGTGACGGTCGTCTAGACGTGCGTGGATGGTCGACGAAGACTCAAGGAGGGGGCTGACTCGCGCCCAAGCAACTCACCACACAAGAAACCAACACGATAAACCTCTTAAAAGACCGTCTCTAGCGTAACGCAAAGAGCCCCCAGATCCACCACGGGTATCCTCGACAACACGAACATGCACGCCACCCATGTATACATGTATCCGATCACCCGCCCCACCAAACTCACGTCAGCGGATACACCGACATGACGTCCGTTAGATATGCCATGGCTTCGGTGCGATACGTATCGGTGATCACCGACTGCGTCACCGACCCGTCCGAGAATTCGAGCATCCGATTGGTCGTCGCGTCGTACGGTGGCCAATACAAGTCCGTGCCCCCTCCGACATTGGGATCCAGATTCGTGGCGAAACGGACGAGGTAAGAGGCCACGTCGGAACCCCCATAAACGTCGTACAGATCGGAACCGTGGAACTGAACGTGCATCGAGACGTGAATTCAACGCGCGACTCGACGGGAATGCGGACGTGACGCCGGACCCACCGAACCGAGGAAAGGCACCGCCTTCAAACGTGTACTCACTGTTCGAGGAGATAGAAGGGGTGGAGTGATTAGGTCTGGGTTGTGATTCGTGAACGTCGATCGATGGATTGGTACGTACGATAAGTCCAGATTTTCTGCTTTCCGGATCGATTTTGTAGGAAGAAGCGTCGCGGTGCTTGAAACACCGCATCCCCTTGGAATGAGGCAAATCGCT
Source organism: Xerocomus nothofagi (assembly GCA_038090035.1). Taxonomy (NCBI): domain Eukaryota; kingdom Fungi; phylum Basidiomycota; class Agaricomycetes; order Boletales; family Boletaceae; genus Xerocomus; species Xerocomus nothofagi. The sequence continues at coordinate 16,423 of JBBPLY010000216.1, read as the reverse complement.
TGAACTGTGGTGTGAGCACATTCAGATAGCCAGTATTGAATGGCGATCCATGAATAGGATCCGAGGGATAATATGTCATCAGTTGCGTGACCATCGACGCGTTCGATACCCAGTGTTTCAAAAGGTAGTCTTCGAATTGCGCGTCCGTCCTAACGAAAAGAATAAGCCAAGTCGCTTCAGCGTAAGGTTAGTTGCTCACGTGATGTTAGTGGTCGAGAAGGAGAATAGCGTCCCTTCATCATCACAATCGCCTACGAGCCACATGTTATTCGGAAATAATCAGACGATGCGGGAATTCCGACATACCACTAACGAATGGTACGTCTGCGACAGATCCTTGCAGGACCAACTCTTGCGGGTTCGCCGTCAAGAACACCCCATCCACGCGAGGCAACCACGCCACGTTGACCGACTTTTAGATCGTCCGCACCGATCCAACGTGCACATCAGTAACTCCATCCAAGGTTCTCTGTCGGGGGCACGTACCTGATACGAATATATATTTGGCGACTGATTCATCGCAGCCATCAATGTCTCGTACGATACCCCGCGTAAACATTGCAACGTGTCCGTTGCGCCAGAACACCCCGTCTCCGCAACGAGGGCATCATAATACTGCTGTCCAACGCTGGTATCACCCACCGGAAGGGGCGAGCCACTTTCCATGAACGCAGCCCGGAAAAGACCCTCGGTATTTCCTCCGTTCGTCACCATGTGCAAGGCGACAGACATGGCACCTGCACTCTGGCCCCAGCTGGAAGTGATGGCAGTGTCCCTGTCAGTGCCGTAAGATGAGCAGAGTGCGAATGATCGTCCTTACATGGTGACTTTGGTAGGATCTCCCCCGAACGCGCCGATGTATTTTTGTATCCATCTGAGAGCTAGGCGTTCTGGAATAAAATGATCCGCGACGAGTCAAAAAAAGTGTAGCAAGGATAGGAGCACGGACTACGTACGGTCTTGGAGACCCAGATTCCCAACTCCAGCATCCTTGACTTCTTGACCCGCCAAGAACCCGAACGCTACACAGACGGCGCTTGGTCGATACAAAGGAGGGAGCATTTACGTATTGCTACAAGTGCACGCTCACCGTTCAGACTGGTGCTCGTAGTTAGACGTTCGTTATCGTGGAGTTCGTGGGAACAAGTAGGCTCACCGATAGTTCATGCTGACATAAATGAGAGGGACGCCGAGCGAGACTGCTTTATCCACTACGGCGCTGCCGTCGGATCTGGGGTCGCATGGCCGGGTATTAAACCAATCATGCTCGTGATCACCAGTGTCGAGACGTACGCGTTCGTGCTGCCAGTTTCGAACGCACCTCCATATATCCACTGTTCGAGAGATTGATTCTTAGCGGCGGAAACAATAGAATATGGGTACAGGGTGCTCACCACCAGCACGGGTAGCTTGTGGATGGGGGAAACGCTGGTAGGGGTAATTACGTTCAAACTCAGACCTATGTCGTCATATTTTCTTCAACTTCGGTCCTAACGGCATAGTAGCAAGATGTCGCACGCACAGTCCTCCGCCGAAGGGATGTCAACGTTCCGGACCGAGGTCGTCAAATAATTGACTGTCTCAGCGGGAAGACCGGAAGGTAAAGGGAAATTAGTTATTTGTTGAGGGCAGGCAGGACCGTACGCAGTTGCGGAGAAGCTGATATTGTATGGTGGCAACGTCTGGGGTAGCTGAAAGCGGAAGTTTCCCGTCCTTTATTGGAGTGTGGATCAAGCGAGTTGGGAAGCGAGGTTGGGAACATCGACGTACGGGGGTTTGGCGTATGGGATGCCCAGGAATTGGTTGGTAGATCCCGAAGTAACGCCGGTCACGGTCGCACCGCCGAGGGCGACCGCCGGGGCCACGCCCTGCTGCACGGGGCTAGCCATTACACGGCCCAAGATGGCCAAGGAGATCAAGGGTGCCGCGCTCGTTTGCAGCATGGTCGGTTACGGGTGCTACGAGGGGAGAGCGGACGAGAGGATTGTTTCACTGGCCTTTTCAGTCCCACGAATTTATACCCTGGGGGGACAGCCAAAACAACATGGCATGGACAGCCTAACCCTCGTGGACCGTTAATAACTTGACTGATTGGACTAGTCGTAAACCAGGGAAAGTGCTCACATAATATTAAAACAGCAGAGAAATCGGAAAGCATGACCGTCAGGGACTGTCATGTTGTCGAGGAAAGGGGGTTCCATTCCAATGCGTGTCCACAAAGTCACATATACGAACATCCGAAGGTGGCAGAAACCATACTACATCGATCCCGTCGCGGTCGTTCTTCCGAGATCTCCAATTCAAGATGGCGATGTGTGCGGAGTACTCGTGATCTAAGGGAGCATTATGGTCGAAATAGGTCAAAGGTGTGAGTCATGATTTCATGACTGTCCACATGTACCGGTTTGCGAGAGCATATGATGATAACCACTCGAAGCTTGTTTGCCAGTAACGTGTTCGAGCGAGTCGTCGGCACGATGCGGCTTTGCATACGGTCACTATACAGGACACCGGTGTCGCCACTCGAGCATCCCAGGACCCGGATGTCGTAGTCCCCCGTATAATCGTGGTTTAGTTCAACCGCATGTGTTCCCAGACTATGTCGGACGGCGAGGCGAACAGCGGCAGTGACCCACTGGCGACTTTTGAGCGGCGACTCAACCTCGGGCGTCCTTTGTCTTGGACGCCTTTCCATGCACTCCACTCCTACACAGATTCAACGTATACGTTCGAATCAGCGCCGCATGTGCAATGATCGAATGACGACAGGTCGGGTGACAGGCAAGGTCGAGCGATACCGTTGATAGGACCACATGTTTGGATGATACGGAGTTGAATCATTATTACGGACAAGGGTGAGTTAAGGTCGTAATCTAGCTAGTCCACCGTGACGCCTTTTTCTCTGAGGTCGTTTTTGGCATCGTTGATTTCCTGCAAGGGTAAGTGGGGCACGAAGAGTCGCGAGAGTTCGGCAAGGTCCAGGGGAGTGTAAAATACTTGATATAAAGTGGGAGTTGGAGGCACACCTTGAGCAGCTCGTGATAAGCATCTGGACAGTCTTGAAAAGTGAACAGGCCCCAACCGAGAGACGCTAGGGAGTAGGCACCAAAACACACGAGCAGCCACCAAGGGATCTAAGTACCAGGCAATTGGCTCATCCGGAAACACGTTGTCAGACGAAATAGAGCAGTACGCACCACGGGTAGAAGTTGGGCGACGATGTCTGGCTCGAGGGGAATAGGAAGGACGGCGAAGAAGGCGAGGAGGTAGATGAGAAGGAAAGCAGAGGCGTAGATGGCGACGCGGTGTGCACGGGCCATATCAATTGCAGCTCGAGGTCAAAGGAGAGTGGCAATTGTCAAGAAAGGTAATCAAACTCTCTCACGCCTTTAGCCTCGCCTTCGACTTGGCCGGTAGGGCAGACGACCGAAAGTTCTACAATCAGACCTATCTATATTTTCACCAGCCTCCCTTTACCGTAATTGACGACAACGAGCGGTTCTGTAGCTTCGCGTTGTCCCACGTTCGTCGTATCGACGCTTGTGTCGCAAACCCACTCCGCATCCCAACCGCCACAAGATCTGTCTTGACGATCCGAACACGACGCCTCCAAGATTCATATATTCATCCCTACCGTTGGCCGGCTGTGAGCTCATTTCATCGATGATTATACGCCGTCGGGACTTCTCACCTCAAAAATTGGACCAACGACCGTGCAATACACTCGTGTGTCGGACGAACGACTCAGTCGAAAGCTGTAGCGGCTCCGAGTGACTTTGTCCTAGGGATACAAATCTACCGCGATGGAATTTGAGCTCAAGGCCACAAATGAAATACAGCACCGCGCGCAATGATGAAACTTTCATTCAGAACGCCGGCGATGGTAAGACGACCACTCGAACGTCAGCAAGGCTGCGGAAAACATGGCCTGTCGTCGAATGTCCCAAAGTCGTCGATACGCAACTACCGTATGGACGCTGTCAATCAATTCGGTCAATGATGTCTCACAGACTTTATCCATGATTAGCTCACCGGATTGCACCCGCGACTGTGGTGCAGGTGACAGCGCACCGAATGGCTTCTTCACCCGAACGACGAGTCGCAGTGCGCCCGTACTGTCATCGAGCCTGCTAGCACCGCGCGGATATCCCTGGTCGAGGAGAGAGCCGATCCACGGATACATCAGAACGAGATTCCGCATCTCCGATCCGTCACTTCTGGATCCCCACGTCTCCAAGTACCGATGTTGACCCACGATAGATATTCAGGCTAGAATCGGAGCTCGCTCTCAAAGCAGGGGAAAGCGGAAAAACAATGGCTCGGTCGGCTAGCAGCGAGGGATGGCGAGGACAGCTCATGGAGCCGATTACATAGCCTCAGCGATAGATAGGTCAGGCAAAGACGAATGCGAATCCATGACCATGCGGCCCATTTAGGCCGACGCGATGGGTGGTGACACATATGGCGGGACGATTATTTGGTGGTAGACGGTGAGGTCTGCAGGGAGGCACCTGTTTGTAGTTGCCAGAAATCCCAGTCCAAGGAAGAACATTGACGTCGAACGTGTTCTAGGAGTCGACCGACTGCCTGGTTACCCTCGCCATAACTCCCGGTTGGCGATAGGATGGTGGAGAAGTGTTCCACACCGTCGCCGACTCGTGCTAGCTCTCCTCTGCATCGCTGTCGAAAACCTGTGGGTCGAATACCCGGTCAATCATTCGCCACCCGCCCACTCACTGGCACCGAGTTGCTACCACGATTGCTCATCATGTCTTTTCGTGTCCTGTAGCTCGTTTTCCATCCGTCTCGGAATCACTCGATTGCCCTCGTGATGTGATTGTCCTCTTGGAGAACATCGCAAATCGCCCGATAGACGTCGAACCTGGGCAGCACGATCTGAACAGAAATGAGTGTCAGTATCCAGACTTCTAAACTATATCTAGGGCGTACTTTTGAAGCTGTGCGTAATGCTCATTCCAATGACCACTGGCACGAATCGCGGCCGTGTTCGCCCGTTTGATCAGTAAGCCGTTCGGAGACGAGGGACCGATCAACAATGCAGTAGAGCAGGTCATGACCGCCTCGTCTCCAGCTCTTTCCAGCGTAGCGACAGTCGACGTGTAAGTTGTGACGGCGGGAATGAAACAAGTTATCCATGTATGTACTACTAAAACTTACCAGCAAGCCAGTTCATTATCGGCTTGTCCGATCTCACGTCGTCACCTATGGTATCCGTGATCACGCGAAAGGAGACGACAGCATCGATTATGCGGCCCATTGGAATACAGAGCTTCAGATTGATGGTTCTGCTCGTGCGCGTGGAGATGATCATCCGTTCTGCGTTGCGTTGCGGCGTTGTTTGGCGTGAAGTCGCTTGATGGTAGTTTTGAGATGCATGATTTCGTGGTCTAACGAACGCGGACGTCAACTGCGCGCAAGGGGTGGTAATAGACATACATACTTGAGTTCATTTCATGTGCGCAAACGGACTTGATGATGTTGCTCAGGGTGTCCTTCTCCTGATCGGCTGCGCGCGTTTGGTAATGAGAGAGATGGTTACGGAGTTGCCGGTTGGTTTCTTCAAGACGCACGACTGTGCGATGGGAGTCAAAGAGCTGGATACGGAGTTGCTGCGCAGTCTCTTCGAGATGCGCAATCTTGTTGTCTGATGAACCTGGACATCAGCGACATACATGTCAGGGTACCAACAAACATACTCGATGTCACCTTGAGAGGTGTCTTCCCCACCTTCGTGGGGTTGTTCATACAGTGAATGGGCCATTTGGAGAGCGTCGTGCCGGTTGATACGTCGAGGCGTGAGTGATTCTGTCGCCGGATAAGACAAAGGTTTGCTTGGTATCGTTGACCCAGGCGAGGCGTGCACCCACTCGTCGTGTCCTGTGTGATCGGTCACCTTTTCGTGGCTCTCCGCATTCCACACCATGACCTGGCCAGCGAACGTCCCGCCCACGACCCACCGTCCGTCTTGCGACGCTGCGATGTTGTAAGCACGGTCTCCCACGTTCATTGGCGTCCCCACCTCCTTCCCATCCTTTATTCGCCAACGTCGAATCCCATCGCACTACGTGCTTCCCGTCAGAAAGGAACGCAGCCGAATATATGTCTCGACATCCGATTTCGATCGGTTTTGCTTCCTTCTCGTCAACGTTGCTGGGGAAGGATCTGTCTTCACGCGACTCTTGTGTCCACATCAGTATCGCGCTCTCGGACGGCTCGCCCACACGCTCACCGCTCCTTGCCCGCTTGCTTTTTCTCAAAGACATACTTGGACGTGTCAGAGTGGTGGAAAGAAGGCAGTGCGGTCATCCACTTGCGGACTCATCGGCATACACGTGTCTTCTTATCGATACCAATCAGTTCACACACCATAATCATCTCTGAGTGCTTTTCATCCTCACGGTGCGTATCATATATCGCATCCTGATGTTCGTCATTCACGGTGGTGATCTCCGCGTTGTAAATACAGGCAATTGCCCCCGACTCTCTTCGTATACGTTCCGCCGGGAACAGGCGCACAGAGCCGGCCAAACGCGTACGTCTGAACCTAGTCGTATACGCCCGCGCCCGAATCCGCCTCCGTCCTTATCCGAAACCGCTCTTATCGCCATTGGACGAAGCCGCACGCACCTTGACCACCTGCTCGACCATCACTATCACCCTCCCAACCACTGACGCTCCCGTCCACTCTCTCCTCCCCCCCTCTCAGAGGAGTCGACCCGAAGAAAGAGGACGTCCTCGAAAGTATTCGAAAAGGTTTGAGATGTCATATATGTTACGTCGTCGTAACCTGAGCGATGGCTGATATTCATCACTGGTAACAAACAAGATGCCGTGCCTAGATCGAGGCCAAGTAAACAGAGCTCTCAGCCATGAATCACGGGGGTCGTCTGAAAGAAGCCGGGGATCGGTGTAGCGATGAGCGAGTAAGGGGTGGGTGTCGGTGAGGCATTTCCGCATATAAATTGCATACGCGTCCTGCAGTGCCGCCTAAACGGCCCCGGAACGATCATATCAGTAAATCCAACGTCTTTCTCCTGCGGTGTACTCCACAACATGGTCATCGACACCGGTTTCTCAAGACAAACTCTCTACGCATGTAAAATGTCAGTCGTGACTCGACTCGAAACGAAAATGAAACGACCTACCGCTAATGTTCGACGTGATCGTGCCTGTATATCGGGTATACAAGGCTGCTGAAGGGGGGACACGCACGACAAGCAAGGGGATCCAATTAAGCTAGCGTATATCACTTAAAATCCAGACATTGGGCAGTGCAGTGTCACCCCGACCCCCGTCATACGAATACAAAAGAATGAACTCACGTCTGAGAGTTACAGAGCCCCACGCATAATACACAGACATAAAATTGCGATACTCTTGATAAACCGACGGTATCTTGGACCAATTCCTCAAGTTGAAAAACTTAAGGGGTGCACGTTGATCCACGGTGCGGACCGCCGACATGTCGCACCATGATGGGTAAGAGGGGATGACGATGTGAAGCGACGTATTTGCGAGCTTGTTCCTCGCGTTTCAACCGTGTTGCTTCGAGTTGAGGAGGATCTTCATCGCGCTCTCTTCACCAGCAAAAAACACTATGGAAAGAGTCTTGCAATCTCGGGGGGTGGAATGATATCTGACAGCGTGAGCGAAGTTATTTATCTTATGAAGGAGACGTACCGGACAAGGCTTTGGCAGCTTCAGGTCTCAGGTGCCATGATGTCGAGCAGTCCGACACAGATGTGGCAAAACTATCTGATCCAGTGAGTAAGTCGTCAGCGAACCAAATAACTTGTACGGTCTTCGACGACGAACGGGTTCGGCAATCTTCTTGTTTCCAAAGAGTGGCGCAGTAACGGAGTTTGAATTGCATGGTGTTTGTTCCTATTTAATTGAATTGTGGCTCACCGATCACTGTAACTACCAACGCGTCCCTAGTTCAGACATGATCATAGAGGGTTGTTGGAGTGCCATTATGTCAATGGCACTCCAACAACTCTCTATGAACAATCTAGCAACGGGTCTACGGATGGTCTCGGATGAACTTGTCCTTTTCCAGTATCTTCCTGCCATTGCTGATGGTCGGGTGATCCGAGGGTTATGGAGGTGGTTTGATGCTCGGTTTGATAAAGTCCTAGAACAGCTTCGACGGCGACAAGATCAGCACCGGGGGCAACAAGATCAGTTCCAGCGGCAACAAGACCTGCTTCAGCAGCTTCAAGGGAGTCTAGCTGATTTGCGTGGCGAGTGTGTGTTTACTTTGGGTCGTCCTTTTTCTTCCGAACTCATCATGTACCATTCATGCTAGACTCGATCTACAACAAATGAGATTCTAAACATGTCTGCTTCAGCCACGGGTACGCTCTGGGGCCCCAATGGATCCATCCCCGATAATCACCCAAATACACGCGATACATTCAATGCCGCGACAGGTAAGCTCAGTAGTGACGAAGCATTTGATATATGCTGAATCATACAGTACAACAATGCCTTACATTATCCCAGTATCTGCATCTCCCACCACTCCCCAACAACTCTCCTGTCCAGCAGCGGAGGGAACAGATTGCAAAGTACCTCGGTGTTGTATATTAGAACTCGAACGAGATCTGCGGTACTGTATGATTATCCAGGAGCTCAGGATGTGAGATTCACGATACCCCCGATCACTTGGCTTTCTGTACATGTACTTGCTACGCGCAGCAGACGTACATAGCAGCGATATTGCGCCAACCGAATAAAAGGATGATATTACCCCCGTAATCAACGTGCCGAGCGACTAGTCTTAGTACGTTATGAGAGAGTCGACTGTAGTGACGCCATCGACATAAATAGGCGTTGGTGTAAGAAGGAGCCTCGCGGTTGACGTCGAGGAGTTGGTGGTAACGAAACCAGAACTTCACGTCCTAGAGTGCGATTCCCCTGCTATACTTCAGCCATAGCTGATCTCGCTGGATAAGGGATCCAGAAAGCCTGTACGGTGCAGAGGATAGTTCTATCTCCCAACGTCCTGATATTGAGCGTAAGCTCCTTCGCATCGATGTCGGCAGTGATGGTGCTGAGGTGCCCCTCTATGTACCGAAATACCGAAGGGGGGTCGTGCGAATATGCGATCGGCACCGAGTATGGGGTGGTGTCAAACCAGGTCGTGACGCAGTAGTCAACATGGTATTATGCAGTGTCGACTTGCCGCGGATGATGCTGGCGATATAGCCGATATCCAGGATGGAGGTCGCAGGGGAGGCAGGAAGGGGTGATCCTAAATGGACGAGGAAATTACCAAAGGCGGACATTCTGGTCGTCGAGCTCCCAGTGAACTTGAAGGGCAATTGAAGGCGAGCTGAGTTAGTCTTTTGAGTTCGGAAGTTATGCTGGTGGGTGCCCAAGTTCGTGTTATGCGGGGTATCCGCCTTAATTAGTGCCACCAGACTAAGAATCAGGCACATGTTCTACTCCTGAGTCGTGCATGGGGCCACCACGACGAGTTCATTTGCACGTACTTACCCGACCAAGTTCCAACCGATCGCACGAGACTTGTTGAGCAAATGGCGGAGCCCCATATGCGGGTGAAAGTTTGACGTGGCTGATTATCAGGTGCTGATCGAGCGGTGTTGCGGGCTCATTGCAACGAGCACTGCCCTGCAAACTTGAGCTCGAATGGTTAGTACTTTCTGCCAGTGTAATGGTAGCCTTGGCCTAACCTCCGTACAGAGCGGGCAACATGGCAACATGGCAAGTACAAGCGGTGAAATCTAGCCAGCGAGTGATATATATGGGAAAAAAGTCGACGAGGAACGGACGACATGTGACTCGGATGTTGAACTCCGACTAAATGAAGAGCCCCGGACCTCTGCCTCCACTCCAGTCACGTCAGACGGATCGTCGGTACATCGCACCGGTAGCCGGGCAACCATATCGATCATATCAAACAAGCAGTGCACCGTAGGGCCTGCTATGCCTGATCGTACACGCTCTCGCAAGGTGGTACTACGTGTGGACGATTTCTTCTTATTTCAACCCTCAAGGTTTCATGTCCCATGGGTCGGGGATTACCCTGTACTTTGGCACCGCCCCCCCGAATTGGAGGCCTCAGGAGAACGACTGCGGCGGAACGGATGTAACATGCCTTTCACCGTCTACGTTCGGAGGATTAGTAATGCTCTGAAATGGAACCCCCTTTCGTTGACGATATGCATATCCTTGTGCACTTTCGTGTTCCTCGCCGTCAGTGTCACCTGAGCATCTCATGTGGCGAGAAACGTGTCATCCTCACATCTAATCTGACCAGTTACGTGTTCGACTGCCCAACAAAGCTGTTCAAAATATGTTCCAGCTAAGCTGGTCACGGTCCTGCCCGGATCATAAATTCGTCGCACTATGGAAAGGTTAGTCGAACATAATCACCTCGCCCGCTCTCCACTCGTACATACCAGTTACCGACCATGCTGCAGACGAGAGTGGCATTCTTGGCTTTCCTCACCGTCTTGGATCGTGTGATGGCTAGCCCTGTGCAGCTGCGCGCAGCCCCGGTGGTCACCCTCGATAGTGCGACCGTGACAGGCGTCACCTCGGGATCTACCAACCGATTCCTGGGTATTCCATATGCCCAACCTCCGTACGTCGATCATACCGAGACTCACTTGCCTTTTCATTCACGTCACTCACCTGCTCTACGAAACAGGACGGGAAACCTCCGCCTCCGCCTACCTCAGACGTTGCCGCCATACAAGACTAGCTTCTCCGCGACTTCGTACGGTCTTGCATGTCCTCAACAGATACCCAATGTCCCGGTGCCTTCCAATCTTCCCGCTGAGACGGTCAGCTATTTGACGACCCCGATTTGGAATACCGTCGTGCCTTCTGCAGAAGACTGTACGTGCGATATCCGTGTCCTCGGGACCGAATCTGATCGAATTGGTGACATAGGTCTGAATTTGAACGTGATTACCCCTACCAGCGTAACCCCCAACTCCAAGTTACCCGTGGTGGTGGTGAGTAGTGTTCTGCAAACCGCCGATCATATCCGTCACTAAGCAATTTCT
>JBBPLY010000215.1:0-32517 GCA_038090035.1 Xerocomus nothofagi | reverse complement strand
TAGTATGAATACAACGCCAGCAGAACTCTAGTCAAGTTCTTGCTGGAATTCCCTCTAGCTCACTCTTGTCTCTACTAAGTCTCGGTTCGAAGTGTTCGGTTGTGCCTAAGCCATAGGTCGCCAACAGTCTGACAGAAGGATTGAATTTTGATGATTGTTCGGTCTTTTTGTCAAGAGATCTTTGAGGAGTCTCTTTTTCCTTTATGACGACCAGCACAATCGTTTTCTTTTCCGATGATGAGTGAGCGCTCTGCTGCTTCTCTGTCGTCTGTTCCTTCTTAGTGGAGGTAGACACTCCCGAAGGCGTCACTTTAATCTCCTTCCGTTGTTCAACTTTTTCCTTCGACATAATTGTCCGTGGTGGAAGTTTAACCACCGGATCAGTACTTTCCTTTAGGTCTTCAATCTCGTTGTGTAGAATCGCATATTTATTAGAGAAACTACTACTACAACCAGAACTACATTTGTCCGTGACCAGCGAGTCGACCTTTCTCACTGGTCTTTGATAAAACCCTTGTCGCCTTCTTTCGCGACAATTTCAACGATTTTAGGTGTTTCCACCTCCTTGGTTTCCGCCCAGCGGACACGAACGGTAGGGTTGGGACAGTCGCGACGTAGGTGGCCCTTTTTGCCACAGCCGAAGCAAAGCCCTTCTTTGCGCGTGGCTCCGATGTCCATTGGTTTTCCGGCTCCACCATAGGTGGTGCCGGTCACGTCTTTCCGGTCCGATGCCGGAGTTTGGGTGTGAGTGGGAACGGGGCATGTGTTAGCCGTTCCGGAAGGTCAAGAGGATGAATAGGGGGTGAATGCGGGACGGCGTTGTTTGCGGTGGGCGATCTCTATGAGGGCTCCTTCCGCTTCAATCAGTGCTTTTCGCCAATCACCGAGGTCCATGGAAGTTATGAGGGCGGGTTGTGATCGTTCGACAAACTCAACAATTTCGTTTTTGATTCCTTCGCGGACAATTGCCATGACGAAGGGAGCCATCATTGCCACCTTGTAGTCTGCTTGGCGGGCAAGGGTAAAAAGCTGGTTGAAGAAGTCTTCAACTGATCCCGAGCCTTGTTTGAGGTGACGGAGCTTGTCATTGGCCTCTCAACGAAGCATCGTCGGGTTGAACTGGGTATCAAGCCAACGTTCGAAGTTGTACCACGAGGAATAGGGCTCGGCGAAGTATGCGCCGTCTGCCAGCGACTCGACGAGGTACTGGTCGACGAAATGGTCGGCTGCTCGTCCTGCAGCGTTGTCTCCCACCATATACGACAGTGTAAACATAATCTTGTTGGTTGACGAGTGAATGTCGGGACTGTTCGCGATGTAGAGCTTAACCTGCCGCAACCACTGCAGGTACACCTTCTTCGATCCCTCGAACTTATCAGGCTTGGCAATAAATGCCTTTCGAGGGCCCTCTGTCGCTCCGATGGATCGCCCCTCAGCGCGACGAATCTGAGGAACGCGGGAGAGAAACGGCGATGCCGGTGTGGGTTCGGGGGACGGTATTGGATTTGCCGTCATGAAAGGGCGTGTGGCTTGAGGGGCGGCAAATACCACTGGCGGGGTTGGGATGGGGGGAAGCGGACGAGCAGGGGAGGGATGAGTTGGCGGGCGAACTTGTCCTTGAGGGGTCACCACATGAGCCATGCGGCGCTGGTGCTCGCGCATTTCGTATATCATCCTCTGAAGGCGTTCATTCTCCTCGCGCATCTGCGCTTGGATTTGCAGACTCGCTGCGAACTGCTCTTCGAGGCTTTGAACCACGGCCAGCGTGGCGGGGTTTTCGATTTCTATTTGCCCATGTACATTTGTGGGCGGGCGAGTGGGTGGGAGGGCAGTTAGGCGGGGAGTGAGAGACATGGTTGGAGTGAGGAGAGGGGATTGGGGGATGATACACGATGTCCGAGTACCTAGTTACTCCTAGTAACTTCGCTAGGCTCAGGACCGAATGTGGGGAAGGGGATCTCTTTTTTCTTCGAACAACAACTCTCCATCTCCAAGCGTGGATGGAAGAGTCGAGGTGGGGGAACCGGGAATCTGGCCCTTCTATAGGCCTCTGGGAATACTGCCCAGGATCAGGACGTGACAATAGCTGTAATCACGCGAACAGCCAAGGGTTATCACACCCTTGCACGTAGCAGCCTCTAGCGCTCTGCTAATACGCCCCCTAGTGCACTATGGGGAACAGCAACGTTATCCTAATTTATGATGGCGGACGACCGTATGACAATCGGATATTCAGGTGATATGCCCGTCTGTCGTCAAGTGACAGAGTACTCTTGTTCCCTTGCGCCTGGGACCCGGCGTTTCCCAAAGTGGGAGAGTAGGTATACAACGACCTGAAGGCCGAGGGCAAAAGTAAAAAGGGGAGGAGGGGCACAAGGCATGGAGGGAGGCGTCGACGAAAACGACGGGAGAGTGGGAAGGGTGTAGGGTTACTTAGTGGGATGTGTTGAAGCGAGCTCCTCGTCGTAGGTGACAGTAATGCTCAGCGAGGATAACGGAGTAAGTTGAGATATCAATGATGAGAGAGTAAAGGGACGTAGGGTGGAGGGTACTGGAGAGCCTTTCGACAAGTTCCAGTGGGCACCGAGTGTGAAGCTTGATGGAAGCTAGTTTTCTATCACGGTTGTCGGACGAGCATTCACACTGAACACAAATGTCTGAACAAAGACGATAATATTAGAGAAAGAATGAGTACAGAGATGATGTTAATACCTGAACAAAGACGAAACTAGCTTAGAGCTGAGTCTCAATCTCCGCTCAGTCATATATACTAACTACATGTTTGTCCGTGTTTACTAATAGTCCGTTTAAAGAAAGAAATCGTGACACACTGCAGTGGGTGCAAGATCATGTATGTCTCGTTACGCGTGTCATCTCACCCACGCTAACTGGTCCACACTAGATCGGACTGTTCGGTGGTGACAAGGATCATGTCACGATATGGGGGGAATCAGCAGGCGCCGGGTCAGTTCTGCAACATATCATTGCCAACGGAGGCCATACGCAACCGCCGCTATTCAATGCCGCAATGACAAGCTCCACCTTCTTGCCTTCTCAGTATTACTACAATGATTCTCAGCGCCAGGTATTTAGCTTCATCTTCGTGGGGCCGTGCGATCTGACCCGGATTAGATGTGGTATAACAAAGCTGTTGATATGACTGGGTAAGACACCATGCCGCCTGATATATGACTGTTAATGTTGTAGTAACACCTTTGTAGGTGTGCATCGAGTGCTGACACGTTCACATGCCTACAAAATGTGGAAGCAAATACTCTGCAGAAAGCAAATTATGATCTCGCTATCTCTGCCTTCTATGGCACATTCGTCTTCGTTCCTGTGGTCGATGGCACATTCATCCTTGAGCGTCCGACGGAGACCCTTGAAAAGGGACGAGTGAACGGAGCATGTGACAGCATTTACCACATCTTTCATCAGCTTATGTTCACGAAGAACGTGCTGCTCTCCTCGACCTGTCAGAATGAGGGAAATATTTTTGTGAATACGAACGAGACTCTGACGATCACAGAATATGTCTCTCGGCTTTTCCCCCACATGAAATCTTCGCAGCTCGAAAAAGTTTCAAGCGTCTATCAAGACTATGAGACTGCACTCGATCAGGCCATTGCAGTGATGGGAGATTGTGAGTCAGCGACTTCGAGTTCGTAAGCTTGGAAGTTGTTATCCCATTTGGACTTGGCACCTTGCCCTTGCAGCCATCTTTACATGTCCGACCTACTATCTACTCAAAGCATTCGCCGGTCGTTCGTGGAAGGTCGGTCTTCCACTCTTCCGAGCTTTGCACACGCATCATCCTAACCTTGATGGAACTGTCTCAGGGTCTCTTTGCTATCCCACCCGCGCGCCACGGCGAAGACATCCCGTATTACTTCCACAGGGAGCCTTATCTTCTTTGCCTCCCAAGATATTCTCAACCAGTGGTCTATGTCATCTTAGTTCATTCCATCCCGCCTACAATAACACGGAATTCATCACCGCCTTCTCCCAATCTTTCGTGTCCCTTGCCAAGTACTACGATGTCAATACAAAGTTCGATCCGACCAACATCACGCCCTATTGGGACGAGTACAACGTCGGAGAGACGGAGATGGTATTCAATCGGACAGAAGCAGGCGCACCGGTTGTGAAGCCCATCAAAACCGATCCAAAGTTGCTGAAGCGATGCGCGTACGTCCGTTTCTCCACGTTCAGTCGTACCATAGTCGATGGTTGACACGTCACTGATGAGTGTCTGGCATTTTTACAGGTTTTGGACCTTGGTCGACGGTCGCTTCTTCGACAGCACAGTGACGGATAGATGTCGGGTTAAAAGGATGAGACCAGGAATGAAAATCGACTGTATGTTCATAGAGTGCAGATCTGACTGTGAACATTTCGATTCCCATATGGCATTGATCCTTTGGACCCCCAATCGTAGAGCAAAGTGTGAACCTACCCCGGTCTCTCGGCCTGTGATCATCTTGTACGATGACGGAAGGGTTCAAGCGCATGACAAGAAAGAATCAGCTAGAACGTGGTATGTTCTATCATAAATCGTCCTCGAACACCTCCGTATCCGAGTCGTGGTTCCCTAAAGTCATCCCGAAATAATACTCTGTCTTCATCTTTGCCGGTGTACTGCTTTCACTCGACTCTTTCCTCCGGCCACCAATGGGGTTCTGTACGGATTCCATGACAATAAAAAAAAACCTTCAAAGGTGACAACAATGTGGATGGCGTTTATTTGATCGATACGGAAACCGTTTTGCCTCCGTTCGGCGAATCAGTTGAATAGTAAATTCAAAGGCCAGCGGAACAACTTGAACCGAGTAGTGCTCACTGCTACTAATGAGGCGTCTTCATGTATCGCTGCTTCAGCCTCCGTGTGTTCATGACATACGACATATTCGCCGTGGATTGAATCGTTGGGGATGTCTCTTGTGGGATGGAAGAGCATCTCTAATTCCTGCATCACGCATAAGAATGCCAGGATGATAGAAAGAAGACGCAAAGTCACGATAAACTCGTGTGACTACTGTTTTTTTAAGACGGACTTTGTCTGTCAAATGCACACAGATCGACAGCCGAAATTCCTTCAGGCCTGAGGCCTGATGATGCGTGATAGTCATCGACTCACAAGCACAAACGTTACCGTCTCGGGATTGGCGCGAACTTGTAAAATTTTGGGCCGTCACAAGCATACACGTCACTGCGGCATGAACAAGTTGAGAAGCTTCAGTAACTCGATGCCAGACAAGAGGGATACTTTCTAGCGTGCGATACGACAGATTCAGAGTTTGAGTGGTTGTCATTGCACGATGCCCAGTGAGCAGGAGGTCAGCACGGCGTATATAGTTATTAGCATATACCAGCTTCTGGCTCTAAAGAATCCTCCGGATTGTCGTAAATGACACAAATAGTGACTGAGAAAACGACCTCCAGGACATAGAAAGTAAGGAGCGTCATGTTGTCAAGGATGAACATGGACCGATCATACAATCAAGCCCATGACACACGTAGCATCATCGCCGCTGCAATCAGCATGACTTGTTTTCAGGTGGATTATGACAACTCACAGTCGGCTGAACAATGAAACCCACACTGGCAGGACGCCCAAGAGAGAGATGGTCTGAAATATCACGCTGCATCGGAAGCATTACCGATTGTGTCATAGGTCCGAGTCACCGGCCCCACGAGTGCGACTGTGCAAAGTCCGTGTATGAGGGAGTCTAGACTGACGATAGACTTGGGAATCGCGCGGGAATCGGGATACCTGGTCTGACGTCCGTCTCCAACTCATCAACAAACCAACCCCTTCCCGGGCCATTCGGAAGATCTGGACCAGGACGCTAGGACCAGAGGTGGACTCATATGCCGGTGTGACGCCGGCGGGGCGGAATGGTAAGCCTACAAGAATTCTCGCCATCATGAGGCTGTCACTACCCCGACCGCTGCCCCCCAAGACTGTTTAGGACGAATGTCGACCAAGTAAGGAGTGAACGCACCTCACCGCTCACCGCCGGCGCCGAGAGGGTGAGACCCCGTCTACAGCTGATTTTCAACACTGGCAGGTGGGAGAAGATATTCAAGTTGTGATGGGGCCCAACTTGAAGTTTGAAGAATACACCCACCAGTGACCATTCGGCGAGATGCTGGTCCGAGCCGTGCAACTGGGATCAGATCAGCTTGCCAACGGTGCCAAGTACATACGCAAACTTTCACGGTTACCAAACTTCAAACCACCGTTGCGAAATGAAATCGGCTTCTCATTCCGTGACTCCCGTTGGTGTAAGTTCACCTTGCTGCTCCAGTCGTCAAGATGGTTCGTGGCCCTGCATGGATTATATTCTGGTTGATGTCTTCAGCCTCGCTTGTGAACGGCGTCCCGGCGACCACGACCTTGAACACCAACGCCACTGCTCCAATCGCGGATCTCGGTTATGCACAGTACCAAGGATACTTCGATGCACAGACTAATATCACTAGTTTCCTCAGTGTTCGCTACGCTGCACCACCTCTCGGTGAGTATCATGTAGGCATCCAATCCTCACCACCATAGGCCATACCGACTCATACCGACCTACGCATTTTTCGTTCAGGAAATTTGAGGTTTCAAGCACCTCAGCTACCGGTCACCGAGTTCGGTGTCCAACCTGCGACGCAGAACCCTAACATGTGTTTTCAAACCCCATTCGGTGCTAACACGATGGCGCCAGTCCCACCTTACGGATATAATAGACGACGAAACACGACGCCGGCTATTTCGGAGGATTGCCTGTTCCTCAAGTGAGTAGGATGGTCTAACAGAATTGCAGAGAAAGCACAACTTTAGCTTGCAACATTAGCGTTTTCGTACCCGGAACAATGTCCGCAGTCGCATTAACCACAGGCGAGCTCCCTGTGCTAGTATGGATTCATGGCGGAGGGTATGTGTTTCATCCGCATGTCCTTACGTGCACATTCGATCCGGACGTACAGTTACGTGTTTGGCTACGCGGCCGAGTACAATGGCGCCGATCTCGTCGCTGATTCACTGAACACCATGGTTGTTGTCGTCATTCAATACCGTTTGGGTGCATTCGGTATGCCCTCTCACTCGGAGGTTAGCGTCATCCTCTCTGCCGGCCTGATTATTGTATAGGTTTCCTCTCAGGCAATGAAGTCAAGGCTCAAGGTGCACTGAATGCCGGCCTCCGTGAGCAAACCCCATTGCTTCCGTCCTGGATCTCACTGACAATATTCGACATCAACAGTCGACCAGGCCTTTGCATTGCAATGGGTGCAGGATCATGTACGGCTCGTCACTCATGTCCGTCTCACTCACGCTAACGAGTCCATACTAGATCGGACTGTTTGGTGGTGACAAGGGTCATGTCACGATATGGGGGCAATCCGCGGGTGCCGGGTCGGTTCTGCAACATATCGTTGCCAACGGAGGCAATACTCAACCACCGCTGTTCAATGCTGCGATCACAAGTTCCACCTTTTTACCTTCTCAATATTACTATAACGATCGGGTGCCTCAGGTATGCAGCTTTCATCTTCGTCTTCGTTTGACGGATGACGTGGGATCTGACCGAGATTAGCTGTTGTATGACGAAACTGTTAATATGACAGGGTAAGATATCATGTCACCGATTTCTGACTCTTAATGATGTAGTAACGCCTTTGTAGATGTGCATCGAGTGCCGACACGTTCACATGCCTACAATCTGTAGAAGCAAATACCCTGCAGAAAGTAAATTATGATCTTGCCGTCTCTGCTTTCTATGGCACATTCGTCTTCGTTCCTGTGGTCGATGGCACATTCATCGTCGAGCGTCCGACGGTGACTCTTTCAAAGGGACAAGTGAATGGAGTACGTGACCGCGTTTGTTACAACTCTCATCCGTTTACGTTCCCGAAGCAAGTGCTACTCTCCGTGACCAATCAGAATGAGGGAAATGCTGCCGTAGACGCGCACGAGACGCTGACGATCACAGATTATGTCTCCCAGCTTTTCCCCGACATGACGTTTCTCCAAGTCACAGAAGCTGCAAACGTCTATCAAAGCTATCAGACTGCACTCGAACAAGCCATTGCGGTGATGGGTGATTGTGAGTCAGCGATTCCGAGTTCGGCAGAAACGGAGGAAGTGGATCACTCATTTGGATTTGGGATTTTGCCCTTGTAGCCATCTTTGTGTGTCCCACCTACTACCTACTCGAGGCATTCGCCGGTCGTTCGTGGAAGGTCAGTCTTCCACTCTTTCGAGCTTCGCACACGCATCATCACAACCCTGATGGAACTGTCTCAGGGTCTCTTTGCCGTCCCTCCCGCGCACCACTCCGATGACATCTCATACTACTTCCACAGGTAGCCTTGTCTTCTTCGCCTCTAAACATATTCTCAACCAGCCACCTTTGTCATCTTAGTTCATTCCATCCCGCCTACAATAACACGGGATTCATCGCCGCCTTCTCTGAATCTTTCATGTCCCTTGCCAAGTACTATGATGTCAACACCAAGTTCGATCCGACTAACATCACGCCCTATTGGGACGAGTACGACGTCGGAGAGACGGAGATGGTATTCAATCGGACAGAGGCAGGTGCGCCGGTTGTGAAGCCCATCAAAACCGATGCAAAGTTGATCCAGCGATGCAAGTACGTCCGTTTCTCCACGTTCAGTCGTACCATAGTAGTCGATGGTTGACACGTCGCCGGTGCGCGTCCCGCGTTTTTACAGGTTTTGGTCGACGGTCACGTCTTCGACGGCGCAGTGACGAACGGACGGTCAGGATTTGAAAACGAATGTGGACCTGGAATCATAGGACTGATTATCAGACCCGATTGTGAACGTTTCGATCGTTACACGACGTTGATCCTATGTCCGAAATTCGATCCGCACGGTCCATCCATGTACATACCTGAAGTGTCACATCCACCCAGCCGCCGGTGTCGGGCGTTGGAAATACTTTGGATAGATGAATCAAAGGCGGGGTTCACGTCATCATTGATGATCGATCAAAGGGTGATTTTCCGATCTTTCTTCAAGACCAGATGGCGAGATAACCCACGAAGAAACGAGCAGCTCCAAAGGGAAGTGTCACGTCGCGTCGGACCTGCTCCTGCAGGAGGATACCCTTTAGTCGAGAATATAACATATTTCAGCATTTAGGGGAGAACGAACGAGTGAACATGGACTTGAAGCGGGATCACGAAGCGGGTCCCGCTCGTTCAATGCATCAACAAGCACGGCACGGTTTACCCATTCTGAACGACCGAACGATGGCCAAGTGTTTCGTATGAAAATGTCGCTTCCAGTGCCAGTGCGGACAGCTCGTCGATGTTTTTTTTTCTCGTGTGTGCTTGAGACGCTCGTCCATCGTCACCGAGTCCGAGTCCGAGTCCGAGTCCTTTTCGTTGAAAATTTTAGGCCCATCTCAAAACGTGAATGTCAGACTATGTCAGATTATATTTCCTCCAAAGTTTGATACGGTTCCATGTTCACCCAGTACCTGGTCGAAGAAGTTCTGTAATGTAGGCGTCGGACACGCGATCAGTGGGTCCAGCCTTGATCGCAAGAGGGATACTGAGCGACCACGGAGAGCGCGCGGGGGGGCTCGATGCATGCCGTGGTTCAAACGTTCAACTTGTTGTGACGGCTCGATCGACTAAATATTGGCATTGTATGCGGACAAGACAATTTATGGGGGCTCCGTTCCATGCTTGCAAACGAACATCATCATCGTGTCGGTGCGGTGCATGTCACTGATATTAACACTAAGCGTTTGGCGCAAAAAGTCACAAGCAATGATCACGAGCGTC
The DNA here is from genome assembly GCA_038090035.1 of Xerocomus nothofagi. NCBI lineage: Eukaryota > Fungi > Basidiomycota > Agaricomycetes > Boletales > Boletaceae > Xerocomus > Xerocomus nothofagi. The sequence goes on along the minus strand of JBBPLY010000215.1, from coordinate 22,708 downwards.
AAAAGCTGGGCAAGAGTAGAGGTAAGAGGTATCGCATCGTCGTATCGTGAGCAGTCAGCGTAAGTCGTTAGCTAAAACACAAATGGGAAGGGGTAGAGGGGTGGGAGAGGTATCGCAAGCATGATGATAGAGGGTACGGTGAGGGGGTGGGGTAACGCAAAACGGAGGTGAGCGCGTAACAACGTTCACATGCAAGAAAAAGTAGGAAAGCAAACACAAAAAAGTCGTCACTCATGTTCTCACTCTCTCAAAATCGAACGTTCCTAAATGAAATTTCGACGATTCATCTTCCTGGCCGTCCTTGATCAACGTCCCCTCCGTGCCAACTGTCAACGTCGTCGTCGTTCGCGTCACGTCCGTATCGTCAGAGGTGGTCGCCGCACCGATACTCCGAATTGTTGGTGCCGTCGTCGAATGTGCAAACGAGGGCATAGGTCCCAATACTGATACGCGGTTTGGTTCTTCAGAGCTCGGTAATGGGAGCTCTTCCAGGGCTGAGAGCCGCCCCGATTCAGCCGTGCCTCCAAAGGCTGAGACTGAGGGAGAGACAGGACCACCCAACAAGCGACCAAACGAAGAAAGGGAACCCGAATGAACGGAGCCTAAACTCGCAGTCGGTACACCAGAACGGGCAGACGGTCGGGAGGAGTTGGAACCAAAAAGGACGTGGGACTGGTTTGGGGACATAGGGACAGAACCGGAGGAGCGAGAATATGGGCTCAAGTGGGAGTGCATCGAATGCAACGACCCCCGGTCAGAGTGCGTCGGATGAGGCTGGAAGACTACCTGGGGCTGTGGAGCACATAGCTCAGTAATCAGTCATATGCCTCCTTAGAGTAAACTCACCGTACCAAATGTTGCACGTCGTTCGCCCATATCAGGCTCAGTTTCACCCGAGCCAAGCGAACCAGCCATTGATCTCCAACCTTCCCCTGCCGTCGGAGGTTCAGCATCGAGTACGTCAATCGTGATACTCGGGTTATTCGAAGATCCCGTGATGACAGAAAGCGAGTCGCGCCATGTCTGCACGTGCGACTCGCTGGCAAGTCCTGGAGGCGGGGCGACACTTCTTGTTGCCATAGATGTAGCACCAGAGGCAGTAAACGGAGAAGCAGGTTGTGGAACAGGAAGATCGAGTACATCCACGCCCTGGGAGTAAGGGAAGCTTCTTCGGCTGCCCATGGAGTCATATGGATCACTCAGTGCATACGCAGGCGGCGCTCCCATTGGTAAAGGAGGAGCGAGCTCGTTCGCTGAACCCGGACCACGCGCGCTTGCAGGTGTCATTGCACGTGAAGGAACAGAAACAGGGGTACCAAGACGTGACGCCGCATCGTGATATATTGTGTTACCGGATATGGCACTCCTGGCACTGACGGACGACATGGGGCGTTCACCTTCGGCAGTGAGACCAAGACCAGCCCGAGATCGGACGCGTGGTGCAGCCAAGAGCGATTGACTGGCATCCGCATCACCGGCGCGCATACGTCCTCCAGAGGATTTGGAGGTATCCCGTGATGACGAACCCCCAAACCAACTCCTCCTCAGCCTCGATATCGAACTGAATCCAAAACTATTCCTCCAACTGCTAGGTCCGGGAACGGGACCATCATCCGCATGCGTATTGGAAGAAGTCTCCTCAGTCGGGGAGCGTCGGCCGAGTTCCTTCACCTGGACGCGACGTGCAGTGTACACTTTGGAGTCCTCCATGTCGCTGGCGGGATAGGATAGACTATGGACAGACTTTTCCTTTTCGTTCAGAGACGAAGGTTTACGGTTGGACAGACGGTCAATATCAAGAGGCGGCGGGGGGAGAAGGGGTGCAAACACTTCAGGAAGCGATGGATCGCTGGGTCGTTGGACGCTATACATACGCGGTGGGACCGGAGGCTCTTCTTCATCGTCAATCTTTAATAGTTCACCAGGGGGCATTATGTATCCAGTTGTCTCGCTGCTTGGTCGTGCAGGGAAATAGGCGTCCTCATGGTACGCCTGACCGATAGATCCACCACCAGGAAGTAACACGCCATAATCTGTAACAGCAGACGAGCTTGTATGACCAGAGTCACCTGAACCAGTACTTCCAACAACCTGTGGAGGTGCAGCACCAGGAGGGAGAGAAGGGACAGGGCCGACACTCGAACTGGCATGTCCGGATCCAGCTATGGCACGCAGACTCTGTCGGAGGAATGAGTCATGTTCCTCGCCGCTATCTCGTGGAGAGCCAACGCCAGCGGGTCTTCCCTCGTCGGGATGAGCTGAGGATCCAACGACTTCCCAATGGGTCCAGATCGGTGTTTGGTGGGGTCGATTACGAAGTCTTCGTGCACGATAACGAATGAAACAGATGAGAAGGAAGAGCAGCATATTGAAGCCCACGATGGCACCAAATATGATACCAATGACGGCGCCAGTGGAGAGTTTTGAAGAAGCGGAATAAGGATAAGGTGTCGCAGAGGAAGTGGTCGTGGTGAAAGTGGAGGTAGGAATAGAAGTGGAAAAGGTCGTTAAAGTAGAGGGGGTCATAGTAGGTGTCGCTATGGGAGATGTGGACGCGGATGACGCGGGAGGAGTGAGACCGCCCCAGGTCCAAGCCCCACCTGTTCCAAGGGGTATCTACAAAGAACGACCTGTCAGTCATCGCCATAACGACGTCATTACATTCTTCGGTGATCTGAACTCCGACCCGAGGCTTCTGGAGAGACATTGCCCACCCGAGCTGTGTACGGCAGTGGATCGCTCCGAATCTAACCCTCCCCCCAGGGGAATGCAAGGGTACAGAGGGAAAATCACAAACTTACGCTTGGCCCGTAGTACGTCAATGGCAACTCCAACGTTGTTGTACTCGTCGCAACAGGCTGCCCGTCTGAATTTGTGAAGATGATCGTCGAGAGGGTCATCCATGGAGGCAGTTGCTGTGTCGCCATCTCGAGTGGTAAATTATGACGTGGTGGCGCAAAGAGAATGGGAAAAAAGATGATTTGCTAGACGATGATGAGCCAATGCGAACGACCGAGAGAGGTGTAAGTGACGGTCTGTGAACGGTGAAATGGACGAGGGAGTGTGTGGACTCTGCAAAGGGAAACCGAGTTCGGGTTCGCTGGATCAAAAGAACGAAATCACGAACCTGACAAATCAGTAATGTTGAGATGGAAAACGTTGTTAGAAGCGTTCGTGACCGTGATGAAAAGAGAGCAAAAGAGTCAAAGAGAAGAGGAAAGTCCCGGAGAGACGAGAGCGAGTGCACCCTGGGAATAAATGAGCCGACGCGGTTCGTTTGTCACGTGGGTTGATTTCTATGACCCGATTCCCGAAAGAGTCAATCGATTGTTTGCCTTTTGGCACCAAGAAAATAGCACAGTGCAAGCACGCTCAACATACGATACGCGTCCACTTCTATCCTTCCAGTCCTCCAAACGTCTTATAACGATGCGGTTTTGGTATGTCTTGCGAGACGAACGACCGGGGCAGAATTGCAGTCGCGATCGCATTCCTACTTCTTCGTTCCCAGCCTCGCGATGTTCTCCCGAACAACATTCCCTTTTCCATGGATGATCTCGATATTGCGATCCACTTCTGCTCGCCGCTCCTCAACCGATGATACCATGCTTGCATACGACACAACCTTTTCCCTTCATCGTAAATCAATACCATTACCCGTCAAATGATGGATGCAAGAAACTTACGTCAGATGATCTTTGACCTGTGTCACCAGCAAAAGGCAGCATATACGATCAGACACGAACGTTAGGTTAGCACCACCTACCATGTTTAATATATCCGTGTAATCCTGAGCGAGTTCTGCCCAACGCATAAGCCTCATCGGATCTGGTTTGGAGAACTCACCATCAGCGCCCTTCAACCATTCCTCAGTTGTACACTCTCTCCATCTCTTCCAGTCCGCCTCGATATCCTTAAGGTCAACTAATTCTTCAATGTTCTCGAATAGTGAACCCGCTACAAGGGAAGGGTCCAGCACATCGGTGGACGAAGTCGGTAGTTCAGGCGTCGGTGGAATGTGGGGGCTCGAAATTGGAAAGTATTCCTGGTGTCATCAATATTTGATCATGTCGCAAGGAACCAAAACTACACTTACATTCGGATCATGCTGCGCTTGTTTCGTTCTCTTGGCAGATCCATGGGTTTGATGACCATTGTCAGTATACCTCCCATCTTGTTCCATGTCTTCGCGAAACATCCCGCGTTTCGTCCCCCCGAGACTTCTCAGACTGTTATTCCTTTCCATACCTACCTCCGTCTCGATCATCGCATCCAAGGACCTCGACGAACGTGCAAATATGCCCTCGACCTCACACTCTTCATCTCTCGGGCTTGCACCAAGACCCCCAACCGCATATCCAGGGGCAGGCGCATTGATGACAGGTTCCAAGCTCGACTGTACCCCAATTGCGCTCCCGGCACCTCCAGGCCCCTCGAACACGCGCATATATCCACCCATTCCAGTCCCAGCACTAACGCGCACATCCGCATCGCCACCAGGTCCCATTAACACGACACCGCCCCCTTGTGCGCTCCCATTCGAGATCGCCTCGTCCTCTCGGGTCTCCGCGAAAATCCCAGATCCCTTCTTGAAACCTCTCGGCACGGATACCGGCGTCATCGGCCTCGGAAACCCAAAAGCACCTGGTTCCGCGGTCTTCCTGGGGGTTTGCCCAACACCAGATTGTTGCATCCCTGCAGCGAGCTGCGTCGTTACCATCGGATACGGTATGATCGATAACGGCGCCATCTCGGGCCTCCAAATCCCTTCGAAGCTCCGCCTGTTCCTGTTCGCATGTTGTCCAACACCTGGTCCTTGCGTCTGTCCTGTTTCGTGCGACGCCGTATCAGTTCCGGTGCCTCGCTTCTGACCCAAGAAGGCAGCGATCGATCGCGCTTTGCCGCCTCCGTTGTTAAACATGTCTCTGTCCCCGTCCGGCGCGCGTGCATCAGTCGGGTGTGCATTGGGTTCGGATGACAGAGCACGAGATGGCGGACGTGGTACAAATACTTTTCTGGCGCTCATTTCGATGGGGGTTGATTATGGACGGTGGAGATGGAAGGAACCGTTGACGGGGCAATATTGCCTCGGGTTGCACGCGTGCGTATATAAAGGACTGACACTCGTCACGTGGTATGACGCGGTGGCCACTCGTCCAATTTATCAATCCATGGTCCTCAACATAGGACGTTTCAAATGTGGACAGCGTGGCGGCAGCTACCATTTGCAGCGCAACACGCTACCTAGCACCTCAGGGAGCCATTATAAAAGCCATCGATTGAAACGGCTAAAAAAGACGACCAACTGCGTGAGGCCACAGCTGTACATATATGGCCCGGATCCGCCGTATGGATATGATCAATTTCACGCAGTCACGGAGAAGACGAAATGGGAAAGGGTGATTGAGACGGCGGAACTGATCCTGGAGGACATTTCCAAGACACGGTTAATGGGTTACTAGTATCATATTACTTTCGTAGTTGCCAAGATATCCGCTATATTCTCTTCCTCTTCAAGCTTTATGTCGGCCGCCTGGCGAAATGGCATCGCGTCTGACTACGAATCAGGAGATTGCAGGTTCGACCCCTGCGGTGGTCATTCTTATTGTTTTGAGTCAGAGCATTTGGATCATCCTGCACTGGCCACATTCTCTGCGTTTAATAGTCTTGGTCTTCGTCAATAAACCTCCCTTTTTCTCCATCTCATCCCGTGTTTCGTGGTCTTGTTTAAGTTGTCATTTCAATCCCTGTCTGGGCCACCGTGATAAATGCCATCAACTTTCCTTCGTTCCCCAAGTCTAGGCCCATCGACGCTCAAGCGCTCACTGTTCAGCATTGCGGGGTCATGCCGCAAATTTGACTACTCCTACCGAATGGGCGCATATAGTCACCCCCACCCAAGTCACATCGGGGTCCGCATCCTTATCGCTCCCGGATTTCACAAACACCATAATTCTCTCGCCCTCTCGGTTCTTTGTGATGTCCCAAATCCATTCTTGTGAATCCCATACTCAGCCACGTTGCCGTCGCAGGGTATGGTAGCACTGGCATCGACATCGGTGTCACAACTGACCCCCAAATCTTCCGCTGCTTTTACTCGTATTCCCTAGCCCAGGTTTGGGTCTTTGGAATGGTTTTACTTCCGGCGGCGCGGCATCCGCTCTAGTACCTCACTTTTGACCTAGCAAATCAACGATCGGTGTGCCATGCCGGTCCTCCCGTTGAGCCCATTTTGTGCGCGCCTCAGGTGAATGGCATTTCGCCGACGGTCCAAAGTTGACTGAATGCGCAGGGCTGGAAAGAGAGAAGAGATCAACACACTCAAAACGCAAATGTGGGATAATAAAGCTTGCAGGAATCTCATCATGTGGTACTTGTGACGCAGTTATCCGTCCCGAAAACCCGATTTATAACCTGCACGCAGTTCGTCAAATATAGGACCCAAAGTTCGTAGTTCGCAGTGTTTCTCGCATCCAGTTGTTTGTCTGGGATCGACTCCAGCGTGGTTACCATGTAGCCCATGCCTCTTGTTCTATGGCGGGCCAACTCTACTGAACTTCGTTCTCACCCGTCTACGCGTTCATTATGTCTCATCGGGATTCCGTTGTGATCAACAACGACAGTACACCATACATAGATGTGTGATGAGCAGGGGCTGCAGGGCTGGAAAATCAGAGTGTTACTCCTGGTGCGCAATCCCTCCCTCCAGTTCTCCCAATCGCATTCCGTTCTCACCGTATTTCTTGACTCAATTAATCGTTCAGGACTGTTGGTTCAGCGTCAAGAATCTACCACGAGGTCGGGAATTTGCGCTAGTAGTAGTTCGATGGAACGCCCTCGGACAAAATTGCCCTGTGTGGGACGAACGTCTTTGAGTAATCAAGTTTACTGTGATCTTGATTCCCACCTGATGAGATGCCGCGGACAGCTTGATCTCTACTTTAGGTTAATACGGCTATGCCAAATCAAGTTATCTGTCACTGCAAACCATGAAAGGCAAGCAGCTGGTGACATCACGTCGGAACCATGGATGAAGAAGCCGTGAGAGACAAACAGTCACCCACAATCCACGCTCCGTTGTTCCTGTGGTTCATAGTATCCCTCAGGCGAGCATTGCTTACTGTCGATCGGCAGAGATAAAATTTGGTTTACGACGATGTGTATGTACCTACCGTTCTGGATAAGGTGATCCTTCAGCCCTGACCGTTCACCAAGACTGGACGAATTTCGAGATAAACGTCGGTTCCGAAATACGTGCGCTAGCTTTCTTACCCGACGAGAGGCCCTGCATCGTCAGTAGTGAGGGGAACACGGTTCAGCTACGCTACCTAGAGAACTTTATGATGGGGGAGCCAATCGAGTCAAGCACGAACGTTCTCGCCATCGCCACATCCAAAGATGGGAACTGGATCGTCGCCGGTGCAACTGATGGATTCGCGATCTGGAACAGGGTGCACCGTGGGGGAGTCCCGGTCAAGGTGGTACATTATGCCATCGGTGGTGTGAGGGCCATTGATATCTCGTCCGACTCAAAGTGGGTTGTAACGGGATCAGACGCCCGCACTGTTGATGTGTGGGACGTATCCACGTATGCAAAGCGCCCGGGCCTTGGACCGCTGAAACACGAGTATAACGTGATCGCAGTAAAGGTCTGTCCTTGCGGCGAGCGCATAGCTACAGCGACACTCTTCGGCTCAATCAGAATTTTCGCCGTTAGCTCCGGTCAAAAGCTTCTCAACATCCCGGTTTCAGTCAGGTCGACCCTTGCTGTCCTCGACGCCGTCCCTAACATCACACTTGCTTGGTATTCCAATCGGCCTCAAATCTTCGCAGTGTCCCAGGGTCAGATCAAATGTCTTGACTCTGACAAAGGATCCCTGGTCTTTCAATGGCCAACCCGCGTCACCCATCCCTCGTCCATTGCTCTATCACCCAACAGCAAAATCCTTGCTTACTCCGTAAACGATATTGTCGTATTTCGAGACACGACTACTCGTCAGCAAATCGGCGCTACTCTTCAACATAATGGAAACATATCGTGTATCGCCTTCTCTCCTGGAAGTGACTACCTCATAGCCGGAGTGGGTGAAAAGTTCACCGTTTGGGATCTTCGAAAACTTCTTACTGATACTTCTTACTTCCTCGACGTGGGTGTTTCCGTCGCAATGTAACTGTTTGATCTGAAGATTAATCACTAGGCTACCATTGGGTATGCTGAGTCATGCGCACACCACAAACTGGACACGGGTCAGAAACCACCTCCCGTAAGTTCCTGCTAATGATTCTTTCGTCATGCTGACTACTGTACTGTAATCTACAGTCTACTTTTTGGTTACCCCTTATGAGCATTAGCAATGGAGCGGTCAAACCATGGCTCCGTGGCTTCTTAGATCGTGCAGAGGAAGTCCTCTCAACAGAAATAGAGAAATCCGCATCTGTGCCTGACCATAATATATTAGCTAACCGGGCGCTCGTACGGGCGCATTTAGAAAAGAATGACATAGCATTCGAGGATGCCCAACAGGTAATATTCCATTGAGTCTCTCAGATACTTTGTTCACTTGGGCACACAATTAGTCCCTTTTCATTCAGACATCAGCAATAGGTCATGTTGCAAAAACTGTAGCCCTCATTCACAGGGGGGACCATGAGTTAGCTAAACAGGAGATTCCTAAAGTACTGCATACATCTGATTCAGATCAATACACATTTCTTTTGGATATCATCCAGGTGTGCACTCAAAGTTCCTTGCATCTATCACTTCATTGATGTCCACTGGTAGAGCATTCTCTTTTGTTTGGCTGGGGAGTATAATAAAGAAGTATCCCATATAATGAAGTTGAGTTGTGATCAAAAGGATCAAAGGTTGTTGTTGCTTGTTCAGGTGTTTATCCAATGTTATGGCACAGTGCAACTTCAATCCTAATCTATCTCTTTAGGCAAACATGCACCTGTCCCAGAAACACTTTGAGCTTGCAAAGGAGTCACTTGAGACTGCAAATGTACCAGTCATGTTCCCTCATGATGAAGTTCCAGAAATGCAAACTATCTCCTTTGTAATTTTTATGCTGAAAATTTAGATTGATGGCAGATACTAATTCACTTTTCCAGATTTTTGGATGGAAGTTTAGTGGCCTTGAAATTCAAATTCAACAGAGAAGCTGTGAATTCCTACTGGATAATGGAAATCCAGAAGTTGCAATGCTCCTCCTTGAACTGAAGAATATCTATCATAGGGAGATTGCATTGCATGTAGAACTCTCAGACTGGATCTTAGGTGGGTGCACTGGCATTGCCAGTGGTAAAGATGTTGACATCAATCATGATACTAATTTGGATGCTTCCTTACAGAATTTAGAAAAGCTTGTCTCAAAAAACTTGAGGATCTTGGTGATAAAGCTCTACACTCTAGAAACTATGATGAAGCCATCAGACAGTATACAGCTGTGGAATCACTAGTAGGAGATGCAGATTTGCAACATGCCCTACTGCTCAAGTGGAGTGAAGCACATGCAGAAATTGGTCCAGGGAACTGGGAACAGGCCCTGCAAGATGCAGATAAGGTACAGTTTCTCTTGCATGTTCTTATATCACATATGATTCTATCAATCTTATGCATATTTCTACTACTAGGCAATCAAATTAAATCCATCATCACCCTGGGGCTATGACAGGAGCCATGTGGTGTTGTGCAAACAACAATACTACCATCAAGCAGCTGAAGCACTAGATAAAGTGATCTCTTCACTTACCTATTCTATGGATGCAGAGTCAATTGGTAAATCTCTTTTGTATCATATTATATATCTTCTGAAGGCTTAATCATGTTGGCAGGACTACGAAATCAAGGTGTGAATCCTGATCAGGCAAGGAAAGCCATAATCGACATAATCAAGAACACCCTTGATCAGCCACGGCCACACATGCTGATCCACACCAAAAGCGGATGTCTTTGCGACAAGCAAAAGCAAACAGAGTTGTTTAGAGCAGATCTGGAGTACAAGAGGCTCATTCTGTCCCCAATATCACAGGGCAGTGTTGATATCTGGAAACAAGATGTCCAACGATACTTCCGCTACTCTACATTTTCCCACACATGGGAGGATAATGGCGAACCCGAATTCCGCGATGTCGACAAGAAACCAGTGAATGATCTCATGGAGACGTTCTCCAACACAAAGTTGCAAATGTTCTGCAAGAAAGCATGTGAGCAGGGATATTGGTGGGCTTGGAGTGATACATGTTGTATCAATAGAATGGAAAGAGAGGTGCTGGACGCTTCTCTGCGATCCATGTATCAATGGTATTCCAATTCGTCGCTCACAATAGTTCACCTCAAGGGCGTACGTCGTCCGCTCATACTCTTGCGTGTTTTGGATGAACTACTGAAGGACTTTGTGGAGTGTAGATGGAACAAGCGTGCGTGGACCCTGCAAGAGTACATCGCATCCAAAGTCATCCATTTTTACACGGAAGACTGGAAGCCATATCTCCCCTTCTACACCAACTCCAGCAATCACAAACATCTTCGCGCCATCCAACGAGGGATGGAACTTGTCACTGGGCTTGATGCAGTCCGTCTCGCTGCTCTTAGGCCGGGATCCGACGATGCACGCCGGAAGCTCCGCCTGGCTTCAACACGTCAGGCTACGAGGAGGGAGGATGTTGCCTACTCCTTGATGGGTATTTTTAATGTCACTATCTTAGCCGTCTATGGTGATGATGAAGCACCTCGTGCCCTTGGCCGTCTCCTAGAGAAGATTCTCACCAAGTCCGCCGACGTTACCATACTGGCATGGACGGGCGAGCCATCTGAATACAACACCTGCCTCCCTGCTGAAATCACTGTATATCGGGACTCGAAATCTCACTATGTTCCCCAACTTCCAATAGAAGAGACAGAATTGGCAGCCTCAGCCTCTTCCATGCTTTCGAGTTTGTCCTCCATGGATCTCGATTTAGCCGTGAAGTTTTATGACTGCCTACTTGGGTTGCCGCCTCCAGCACTTCACCACGGCCGTCTCATGCTGCCCTGCATTTCGTTCCCCATGTCTTCCATCAACTGGGATCCGATTTCCAATAGCTACACTGCTACAGTACCATTACTCGAAAAAGTTCGGTTCAAGACAGCGGATGACTTGTCTAGCTCGCGTGGCATGGTTCTTGTACACCCATGGTTCAGATACCTACTTGACCCAAGCATCTCGCTGTCAGATTCCGCTCGATGCAACAGTGCATTGAGGCTTCTTGCCGCTCTCAGACAACCATTTGGTGCACTCTTACTCGCTTGGAATCATACCTCACGAGACTACCAGCGTACTGCCGCCGACGAGCTAATCCTGGTACAAATACGAGCAGATGCTTCTCCAGGGCAGCTCCATGAAAATGTACGTGTGCTATACATACGTTAGTGGATGTTACCACAGACTTCTTTGTTGGCATGTTCACTTGTGTCGTCATTGACTCATTGCCTTGAGTGCTGCAGATTTAGTATTAGAAATATGAACGAAGGTGGTTCATACATATTACAGTTTACTATGTATTCACTGGACTGTCGTCATAAAGTCAATTAGAGGTGTAGTTGGCCTCGGACTTGCTCATGCCATTTAGGCACCCGTATCTCACTTTCTTCAAGTTACATAATTCATTCCAGACCACGACGAAATCGCAGACATACTATTACACACATGAACGATCATATCAATCCACAGATTCTTATTTCGAATCAGCATTCGAGCACAGCAGTTCACTCTTATCGTAGTATAACACACAGTACCATACACTTGACCAGGGTTTGACTTCAAATTTGGATGTGGTGAGTTTGCGCTTCAACCCGGCTGTCTGACTCGGTATGATACTTATCTATGTAGGGCTGATGGGCCTTGGGGGGAAACCTTGTTTTACTTTGATATTTCCGAGAATTTCAGATACGGTTGCCAGGGAGTGATTTAAATTACGATTGAATGTAGTCTACTCCTAGTACATAGTAGTAACTTAGAGGGTTAACCTACGCAAAGGAAACTGTGAATATTCTCCAATAGGAGCTGGAGGCGAGAAAAGGGTATGTCGGGCTGTATCATATACGATGATCTAGCGAAAGGGAGACGCGTGGAGGTAGTTAATTGGACATGTTAACACTAATTAGCCGCACCAGGAAACATGCCGAACATCCCCTGTTGGCCCGCACGCTTTTGCGGTCGTGCGGAGCCCTCATCAATCCAAGCCAACTCCATTCGTTGCTTGCTAGATGATCAAAAACTTGGTGCTGACGACGCACGTCCGCCCTCTTCGATAGTCGCCGACGTGACGCCGGGTAGTGTCTGTGCATCACGGGTCGGCTTATGACTTGACCGATTTGTCTCAAAGTCTTTTTCAGCGAGTTGCTGCCCTTGAAGCATTTTTCCCATGTGCGTCTCGGAAAAGGACAGCCCTTTCCTGCGAATGATGAGCAGCATCATCACTAAACGCAATATCGGATCCATGAACGTGTCTCCAATCTCTTCGACAAGTCCAGGGGTGACCAGGTTGTGCTGAATGACTCTCCCAACATTCTTCGGCAGATCCTTTCTCTCTATGTCGAGAAAACGGCGCACCCGGAGGTATGATTCATAGTCTCTGAGGTAGAGCTGTCCAGCAAACAAGTTGAGCTGGTCTATCAAATCCCAAGGCGGCGTCCAGTTGTCGGGGAGCGGGGGGATCGAATAGAACGTGAGGTCGTCACTAGGTCGCATGCGCTTCGACGTGCGGGGTGTGTATACATGGAGGTGAACGTATTTGCTAACCCTGATAGCCGGTATCAAGCGATCGACTTCGAATGAGCTCAGTAATACGAGGACCCGATCAAGATCCCACTTTCCGGAGAGAACCCACTGGACAGGACGTAGATATTGGTCAGCCCTCTCCTGACCTGATGCAAGTTTGATCGTCCAGGAAAAATCCATCGTCGCCAAGAGGAATGGACTCCAGCCGTTTGCTTCGTGGGCAGCAGTGGTGCTTTCCTGGAGAGATGCGAATACTGGAATAAAGGCGCTGCTAACATGCAATGGCGGGATGACACCAGTCCTGACGAAGGCCAAAACGTCTGGATGAAGAAAATGTTCCGCTGGAATTGCATTAAATGGTCGCCACTCCGCCTCTCGCTCGCGTTCAATCTCACGGGTGACCTCCCGTTCTTGCTCTTCCTCCATCTCTACCTCTGGAAGATTTAAAACACCAAGATCTATACAGTTTTGTTCGATTTCTGGCGATTCTTTTAAAGTGGACGAGTAACTCGAAGTGTTTTTAGGTTGAAATGGGGCATAGAGATCGGCCAGCGATTTGAATTCTTGTTGGAGCCATTGACGCGCTAATTGCTCTGGCGTAAGCTTATTACTACAGAACTGAGACCATGCATCGTATCGGGACTTGTGACCAATGCCTTGTTGCGCCCAGTATGGAGCCCGCTGCTGAATATCAGTCCAGGTCTCATGTATTGCCCAACGCAAGATGTCGATCGTGGCCACTGTGATGTTTTCATCCTCTTTGCCTGCAAGAACGCGAATGCTCCGGTCAACTTCGAGAGGTGCGAAGAACATGACAGAGTGGCCACGGCCGAGCTTACGCATGCGCATGCAACCTACACAATAGAAACAATGAGTTCGTGAATCGAACATCGTAACGTCACTTTCGAACCCTGGACTAATCGGTCCTTTGTGACTTTTGGCCCTAGAGTAACGGCAGCTCGGGACCTGCCAGGAAGTTTTAGGTCGGTACCCCGCGTGTGAGCGTCGTCCAGGTAAATCACGCAACGGTCTAGCTGCTGAGCAAGAGGTGACGATGCCAGAAATCGGCGGACACCATCTTTCGTGAGCACCATCAACTCATCGTCCTCGTTGAAATAGATAGCTCCATCAGAACGAGAACTGAGGTCTAGCCACGCTTTGGCCACTTGGTAATTGGATAAATCCAGTATCTGCGCACCAACGTCCAGGAAAACACGAATTTCGGGATCCTGGTCGACTACCGTTTTCAGGAGTTCAAGCGTGGTTCGTCGCTCACCATTCGGATGTGATATTTGCGTGTAAGATTCGTTTTCCGATTGGAGAAGATGAGATAGCACCCTTGCGTTAGTTTCCCGCTGATGGTCGAGGTCACATTGGGAGACAGACGTGGGTAACAGATATTGACAGTCGTTGGTTCCCGAAAAGCCTGCCATCATGCTCATATCAGCTAACCAATTCAACAGTAAATGTTTCAGCATCAATCACCGGTTATCGGACGATCTCGTTTTTCGGCTAAATCCCAGCTGGATGCGGCGATTTTCCAAGGAAACTCCTTGGCTTCTTTCGGGAAGACGACTTGTGAGAGATAGAGATCCACCGCTCCTTGATTACGAGCGAAAAGTGGATACAAGTACTTGTCCCACTGCTCCGAAGACTGGATGTTGACATTGCTAAGATCCTTGATAGACTCTGGCATGGCGTCAGGATCATAATCGCGAAGCCATTTTGCATATTCCATGGAGGGGTCATCTCGTTCCTGCAGAATTTCAAACGAGACTCTCAGCTGCTCCTCGGTGAGGCCACCATAGTAGTATGACAGACATGTGAGCACAATTGTAATATCGGGGTGCCCGAATTCGGCCTGTGGTGCGGGTAGGTCTTTGGCTCGATACGGGACAGCGAGCAAGGTGCGTTTCGGGGAAAGGCCATAATCGACGCCCCACCTGCGCTCTGCAATCGCGAACATGAGAATGTTACAGGCTAAAAGACCACGGAGAAGTAATAATTGATCCCAAAGAATGGTTCGCCGAGCATATTTCTCTACCATGTTCGCTATTCGTTCGGATACACTCTTGGAAGCTATGAAAGCGCGAACTTCCGCGGTATGAGGTCGATCAGCATCGATGCGAATGCTGAAATCGGGAAGCTCTCCATTCATCACATCGTCCACAATTAGTGATATCAAAAGTTGGTGAGCGTCGGAGGCTCGCACGATACGAATGCGTGGGTATGACCCGGATGATTTGCGTTCATATTCTATTGCATTGGGGAGATCGCGTGAAAGTGAAAGCGCATGCTTCTTGACCAGCCTGAGTATCTGTTGAACAATTGTCCATCGGTCGGGGTGCCCTTGCATTTGTTGCTGGGGGCCAATGGCATACATCAGCTGGAACCGTGGGTGGAGGACCTCGTCGCACTCGTCCAGGATATCTCGAGCATAAGAATGAAACCATCTCTGCAGTTGCAGGGCTGCATGACTCGGAGCCATTGGCAGGCGTTTCGTCAACGGATTTTCATCGAGGAAAGTGTGTGGCACGTCCGAGTCCGAGCTTCCATTGTGACCACACAAGCCACTTGATAGTTGTTTCTCAACGCTGGTCAACTTGAGCGATAGGACGTGCTCGTGTTGGATCACTAAAATGCCACAATTGCGGACGCATTCAAGCAGGAGCTCGCGCAAGATTTCAAATTGCTGGTGACTATAGCTGCCTGTGAGGGAACGGGAGAAGGATAGGTGGTATATCGGTCTACCAGCGAGTCCTCCAAGACGACCAACAAGCAGTCGGAACATCTGGACCATCAAAACCTTTGGAACAATGACGCGGACCAGCTGTTGGCCATTTGACAGAGTAGCAGCAGATACAGGCAAGATCACTGAGGTTTTCCCTTCTCCCATGTTGACTTGCATCGTGGTGTTCTCTCCGGACGGCGGAGAGATCATCCTCATCACAACATCTGCCTGGATTCCGCGAATAAGGAAGTCTCCTTGCACCTATGATAAACGAGAAACAAAGTGTCAGTAAAAACAAACACTTGGCGATGGACATCGCACCTGGATCAATAGCCAATCTGGGTACTCTTCAGGACTCCACCCGTCACATCCTTCGTTGTCTAGTTCTATGGATAACTCTTCCTCAAGGCCATCTTGTGCCAATCGAAGCAATCTTCGAGCGCGCTGAAGTTCTAAAAGGAGCCGTGCCAGCGAAAGTAGGCATTGCTTCCAACAGTCAGGAAGCTTGATCAGCGAGGTTGATGCGAGACACCGGAAGAGAGTGTCTGGGAAAATTTGCGGCCATTGACCTGACCGATCAAGAGCCTGTTCGAGAGGATCGTCCATTGGACCTAGTCTTTTTTGCACCATGGTCCAACCAGAGACGTAATTGACTCTGCACTGTACATATTGCTTCTGGAGTTCTTCGATGGAGGGTCTCCCCGAAGCTCCGCAGGTCATGCGAGGTGCCTCACGAGCATATCCTGCGCTCGCATGAAGACGAGAGACATATTGCTTTCGGAACGCAGGGTCCGTTCTCTCCGTCCGAAGAGAGGAGAACAGTTGATGCAATTTATGGGAACTATCAGAATCAGATGGGTGCCTGTTGTCCTGGGGGCCACGGCGTCGCAATCTGCTGGGGGCCGGTAACATTGGCGCGGAGCGGTCACGAAGTAAGTGGTCCAGTCTGACCTGCCATGTAATACGACCACGAGGACCAGGAGGCGAATCAGATGCATGTTGTGGCCCGAAACCAGTTGGCAGGGACACCGGTTCAGTGATCTCGAAAGGAAATAGATATGCAGTTCGTAGTGCACCTATCACATCCAGCTGTGGTCGTTTGGGAGGACAGGGTTGGGGATTCTTGTTGGTATGGAGAAACCTGTCTCTCTCAATGAGATACCATATTTCCTCTATGGCGAAGCAGATTTGGGGGTACATCAGAAAATCGATCAAGAATGGGGGTTTGGATCCCTCGTGGCGAGTATCGAGCTCCATGATTGACCGACACCCAGCAGACCGTAGGAGGTAAAGTGCTTCCTGGATGCCTGTCCTCCCTGTCAATGGATCGGGCCTCCAGTTGAGGCTAGTCTGAGCATGCAGGCGGGCAAGATACATCTTGCTTGCCCAGCTGGAAAAACCTGTCAAACAACCCAGATCTGTATCCACATAATAGACGTGGTAATTCTCGGCTGAGACAGAGTCGATCTTGATGTTAACATGGTGATTACGCCGTTCGAGAAAGATTTGACCATCCGGTATGATGATGCACCTGTGGACGAGTTCCTCATGGGTCCGGACAGCGGGCCGGAGAACAAGCTGGCTTTCTAAACCAAACAGTGTCCCAACACATTGGTTCTCATCGTATACCATGTTCTTGAAGTCACGAGACTCAAGGTCTCCGTCCACATTGACAAAAAAAGACAGGCCATAACGGGGCAAAATGATGGAGAGTCGCCGGAGTGACGAGGACTGCGGAGTATCGATGGGGAATGTAGTGATTACGAGATTTTCTGGGACGTCGAGACACTTTAAGAGACTCGAAAACATTCTGCAGGTTGGGCTTCGGATATCTACAAGCCACTCGCGGCCTTTGTTCATATAATATTTCCCGGACTCATGATCACTGGCAATCCTCCAATTCTCTGGGGACCGCTCCCAAATCTTTTCGAGAGGGCGTATCTCGATGGTAGCTGTGGACAGATTCAGCCAATGAACATGACCATTAACTAATATTGTCGGAATGTCTCCTTGGAGTTGTTCCTGAGGAATAACTTGGAGGATATCATCCATATCTTGATGCCGTGCTTGAATCACCATATTACCACCCTGCAACGCGAAGTGTATCTGGGCATACTTGAGTTCACGAGTTTAACTCGATAGTTCTGAGGCACTTGCTCTGTGGTTGGAGATCATGGCCAGGGTAGAAAAGTCCATTCCTGGCAGATCAGATGCTATGACAAGGAAGCATTTCTACAAAGAATCGGCGTTAGCAAGTTGTCACGTGCCCAAAATAGCAATATGTGCGTACATCACCAAAGATTCGTTTGTATGTTGGCTGTTCCATAATCTCACTTGGCAATGTGTCGATTGGTTTACCGTCTACCAAAAGCGCTCCATGGAGCAGGTCAAGATGCACCGTTTGCGAGCGCCTACTCCCAGCAGCCGCCGTTTCACAGGTGAGCCAGTGAGAGTTCGGGCTTGGCAATGGTTTCCATGTGTATGGTCCTGGACAATAGCCTGACCAAACCTCACGAACTGCAAGATCAATACCTCGGTTTGACATATCAGCCTGAACAGTGTCCCTCAAAATGCCTTCGAGAGCAAGCGAGAGACGGCGGTCTCGTTCAAGAAGCAGCCGTGAGTATTCAGAAATACCTAACAAGATGAAAGCAATTGAGTGACATGACGCTTCAAGTTCAGGGATTAGGCATACTCCAGGAATCGACAGGGCTGTTTGCATGTATAAAGATGGCGCAAGAAAGTAGAGCGTTCACATCTTCTGCGGAACGGACTTCCCTGTGGATTACGTCATGGGAAACATCAAACGTGCCTCGACAAGTGGCGGCCATGTCTCTCAAGAGGCCCCTCCGTTCTGTGCTAGTGGGGGCCATCATCAGGTTATACGACAACTCCTGCACCCATTGGAAGGTCTTCCTGCGAATATGGTGAAGAAGTCCGATGGCTTGCTCCGAGACATCTTCACATGGGGTCGAAGCAAGCAAACGCGTAAGCAAGAAGGAAATTGCGCCCATCATTACCCCGTCCAAAGAGTGGACACCCACATCCACAAGCAAACTCTCAAGTTCATCCAGAAGGGTGTGGCAAAAAGACGATTCTTGAAGTTCCCGATGCCACATCCACTCCATCGTATCAAGGTCAAGTGGTCCAACTTGAGAGGCCGCCTGAGCGAGCAGGAAATAAACATCATGGCGACGAAGGTTGAGGGTTCTACTGCGTAACTCCCGCAAAATATTGACCCATTGCAGTGAACCACCGCTCCGCAAGTGACCGAAAGAAAGAAATTCATGCAGGGAAAAGTCGTTGGGACATTCCGCTTGAGCAGCTAAAACATTGTTGGAAGTGTGAGATGTCGCATTGATGTATCGATGCAACCCGCGACTCGGTGGAAGCCGGTAAGAAAAGTAATCATCGATCACAGGTCCAGCGTGGTAGTCGTCGGAGACGTCGCGAAATATTCTCCATGGTAGCAAGAACTGCGGGACAACACAGGTAAGGTACGTTTGACCTGTGGCAGATGATGTCCTGTGCTGGACAACGTAGCGTTGCAGACAAGGAATATTCAAGAGTGGAACAACAAGCCCTTCGAATCGTTTGATGGAATACCAAGAGTGGAAAGAGTCTAGAAGGCGGGCGGTGCCAGAGCGCCAGATATGAAAAGATACCGGGCATTCTAGTTCAAATACCGCGATATCAACAGGTTGCGGAATGGTATGTCCGTATTCCTCAATATGGTGCCAAAGAGCTGGGGAGTTGATATTATAACGAACGGTAAACAAGCTTTGGGTTAATTTATTTGAAAACACGGACCGACCAGGGAGAGACTGAGAGTGTCGAGCAGAAAGGTACTGATATGCGCGGCAAAGACGATCGAGGTCCGTGATCTTGTATAAGAGTGGTTTATGCAGGAGTTCTGTTGGAACCTCGGGAGAGTAGTTGACAAGCGTGGGTACCGCCTCGGCAACTAGCTTGTCAAGCGCGACCCAAAGCTCAATCGCTGTTAGAAGCATGATGGAGATATGCTTGGGATTGTACTTGTATGCGCGTGGTGCCTCGGACAGATATTTATCCATCAAGATCTCGAGCTGGACACATGCCTGGTCCACATCCCTGACGCAAGCAACCCAGTCATCTATTCCCTCCTCGACCGCCTGCTCAACGTCATAGAGGGCCACGTAGGGGTCAACACGGTACACTTCCTCGAAAAATGACCCGTTCGAAGAGATGAAATCATTGAGAGTGCCACGGGAAAGATGTTTAGGGTGGAAGGGAAAACCGATAGGTTGCGGGTCAAGGTTCGTGAGAGAATGACGAATATGTTCATGACTCCCTGAGAGCGAGAGCTGAATGTCTTCGCTGAGATCCAGTTGGGAGATCTTCCACGGCAGAGGTGGAAGTCGAGCAGCTTCTGCCTTCTGCCATCTGGCTTCAAGACAGTCTCGAAGACAGACATTGGTCTTTAGCACCATATCATAGAGCCAATTGGGGGCATTAGAATCAAGCTTCCTTAAGCGTCGAAGGATTTTGACTGAAATCGCATGCAGTATATCGCTGGAATGATTTGCATCCATTGCGTCCTTCGCAAGGTTACACATGAAGAATATGATGAATGCTTTGTAGCAAATATATCCGGGATCACCATAGAGGGACGTCTGGATTGCGACCTTGATCAGAAGCCAAATTGATGACCGAAACCACGATGCAGAAACGATTTCGGGCTTCCTGTAATGGGAATGAACATGTTTGGTGATACGAGGAACCTCAGCAGGGGAACCAATACGCCGTAAGAAACATAATAGCTCATCATACTGCTTAAGATCTCCTGAAATGTCGAACTGAAAGAATGTGTCTGGGTGATGCAGGAAGTTTGCGAGGTAGGATTGGAAATGCTCATCCTGGAGCATCTCACTGTGGAAACTGAAGGCCTCCTGTGGATATGAGTCTCCAGATGCTGAATGTGAGTCCCAGGAAGTCCGAAAGGACTCGCACAGAGTGTACTGGTCCTGCATCCTTAAGATGATTCCAACATTATAAGCTCGGTTGAAAAACACGAGGATGTCTAGTAGGTATTGTCAACAAAAAGTTTGTGCAAGATTGAATTGGAGAGCATACTACCTCCTGTTTGCATCCCGTTCAATTGGGAGACGACATGGCGCTTGTTCGGATTCGTGGACTGGATGAAGGCTTGCAGGTAGTCTAGCATCTTTGTGATATAACGCCACTGAGGCTTGAGGGTGTCGTCAATGATTTTGCAGTAAGTGTGGGCAGCAGCGCACACTGCGCTGGCTAGCGAGTGATCGTTCTCTATAATTTGAGAATCGAAGCCAAGGAGTGCGACATGGGCAGGAAGAAACAGATGGGTAATAGCATACTCCAATTGAGTAGAAGAAGGCTTCCAACGCACTCGTTCAGAATCAGAGTCATTGGCGTTGAAAGACTCGTGAGAGATAGGCGTCATAGACATGAGGGAAGTTACTGCCATCGGTGGCACTCTGTCGGAGTCGCGATCATGGCACAGCACTAGTAAATCGACCTCTCACGTCGATCCCCCGTTATGTGGCCCGAGGACGACGTTGTATGACAACCGCATGACGGTAACATGTGCTCTACCATATGCATCTCACAGGCCAATGATCCATCCACATCAGTCCATGACCAAAATACGAATGCGCCGCTGGACCACCAGCGTCATTCACTCAGCACTTACCAGGGGAACTCGATGACCAGACCCACCGATCTTCTGCTGCCCGAACCGGTCCTATAAGAAAGTCCAGTGAATTCAGCATGCGACTTCCTTTCTATCGGTGGAGAGGTGGCTGTCTATCATCCGCGCTTTCCGGCTCGCACGGCCCTGTGGCCGTCAAAGGGAAGGAGACCCCAGTGTCGATGAGTGCGTCGGCCATTCAAATGCCCCCCGGTGCATACAACGAGGCGATTGCCAAGTGCCATGACGGTACGGATGGTATTTATTATTTCGCTTACCACGTCCTTCTCCGCATGCAGTGTCCACGATCTGGCACTCGGTTCCGATGGACTGTGCCGTCTCGAACAACATTAACGGTAATGATGCCGTTTCACCAACACCCCCAGTTCAAGCTGGAAACCCGCCGTAGCAGTCGACGGGGGAGACAAAGGAATGGGAAAACGAATGCCGACCATATTCCCTGCTTCCTCGCCAAGCTGAAAGATAACAAACGTCTTGATGAGCTCGGACGAGTGATCAATGGTTGATGAGCCGAGCCCCGCGCTGAGCGCGAACCCAGCAGTGCCTTTCATAGGGCCATTAATGACGAGTACGATCCTGTCGCGGAAGTTAATGAACTGACCCGTAGTGCAACCCATGAATATGTCGTCCTCAGGTTCATGCACGGGTGAAGAGCCGTCATGAGGTTCAGCCGTGATATGCCAGCAGTCTGCGTGTACTGGGTACATCCAAGTGTTGTACCATGGCCAGGAGTGGTTTCCGTGAGTAGTTGGCACGTCCCGGTTCTAGGCAGTACCCGGAGAAAATACGCAAGCAAACTCTTTTGGGCGCCAGACGCGTCTGAACTTCTAAAGAGAAAGTGAGTGCCCCAAGGCAACAGAAACGAACGTATGGAAACTAGGAATGCTAGGCGCTCACCTCCAGAGACAGATACAGGACTTGCTCTGGTCACTGGAACCCCGACTCGCCGGCATTGTTTGTTGCGCACACACCTTCCGCGTACTGACTGTTGGTTCGAGAAAGAAATCTACCGAATTAAAATGTCTTTATGAACTCGGGGGCCTCGTTATATCCCCTCCTCGCCATCGCTCCCCGCCCATCAGTAGCTCTGTTGATTTTCATGCCGTCTCGACCAAAGAACGGCACGGGCGGTTCGCGAGTCCCACCGGCCTTGAATAACGAATGAATACCTGCCATGCGTTCGGGCGATCAGTTTACAGCAAGTCCCAGCACTGCCCAACTTGAATCAGATCGCACTGCTACAAGTCTCGAGACCACCCCCACAGACAGCTACCCGTTTCCAATCGGCGACCGACTTGTTTGCGAGTGGACTAGACCGGGAATCGGCATCTACACGAACGATCCAAAATAGGCTTTTCGGGCGGGGAAGGCGCGAACGAGTGATCACGGAGAATCAAGGGAGTACAGAATTTCCTTTACGGTGGTGAGAGACTCCGGCGCTAAGGCGTCTTGTGGACGTATTCAGAGATCCGACCGTAGATGGTTCAAATG
>JBBPLY010000214.1:14103-29681 GCA_038090035.1 Xerocomus nothofagi | reverse complement strand
GTAATAGTAATGACGATGATAAGTTAACGAAATGTATTCATACCGAGAACTTGGCCCCATTTGTGTCTAGCATGTGCCAGGGGGACGAGGGTTTCAGCTCAATCCCAGTGCAATGTTACTCACCGCGGATTATAGCCAATTGCATCTCGCAGACATGGGGAATGGGGCGAACTGATACAGGCCGGCCAATGAGGTGTCATAAAACAGAGGGTCAAGATGAATAAATGTGAGACAGGTAACATTACAATAAGGTGGCGATTCGCGCGAGGAGAGCTTGAAAAGCCAATATGCGGTTGAGATAAAAGAAGTGGCGGCGAGACTCGGAGGGGAAGCAGTTGCATGGTTGTTTGTCAATATGAGAGAGTTACGATGGTTGGGAGCAGTCAGGACCGGTCAGGACCGCTCCTGACCGTTCTCGGCTGCCAGATGGTATGCTTGCTGCAGAGTCCAGGACTAGTACTTGGGGGGATGATTGGTGGCACGACGCAGTACAAGTGTTCCGAGAACTACGCTCCCACTTGCGTTGCGTCGTGTCACTTGGGAGTATGCCCGAGTCGTCGAGAGAGTGCCTATGTTGGAGAGGATGCTGTGGGGAAAGGAGAGAAAAAGAGCTTAAAGGTGTGCGGCATTTGTGCTCATCCAATCGCAAAATGCCGATGAGCCACTTTTGCTCTCACGTGATGACTTCTCGCTCCGAACTCACTTCCGGAACAGATCGTGTCTCGTCCGTTTCATGGTCGCAGCACCGTTCTTCAAGCTGCACCTCTTCGCATGGCGCCAGTCCTTCACAGCCAACGACCAACGTTGACGTGCAGATACCATAATAAGAGGCCACATTCTCACCTATGATAAACTCAGACTCTTAGCCCCAGTAACGTACTACAGCCTGATCTTTTCAGCGGTCTGCAACATTCATATACATACCCCGTCTCCATCTCGTCCAAGAGGCTTACCTCATTGATGTGCGGGAATCCGATGAAGTGATGCAGGGGTCTGTTCCCTGATCCGTGAGCCTGCCATCTTAGTGCTTGCCAACTTTGTGAATTCGAACGCGCAGGAAGTTGTCTTTTACTGCAGAGGTGGCAAGAGGAGTGTCTCTGCTTGTGACATTGCCAACGAAATAGCTATGAAAAGTGTTCTACCGCAATAAACCCTTAGGCGAGACGGCCGACTCGATAGATAGTCCAGCGGGCAAGGGTGTTTTCTGATATCCGGATCTACCTGCCATTGTACATTCTCAGATGGGCCAGCGTCTACAGTGTCTATATCCAAATGCTTGCAATATGTGACGCAAAGTTTCAAGTTGCTATCTCTTCATCGGACTCATCAGTCACTAAGTTCGCTTTGTGTGCAACGCCGCCGCATCATGTCATTGGCAGAGTTTGCCGCTGGCGTAGACGGCTCGTTCACTAGTATCCCGATCATGTGAGTCTGATCATATCCTAAGCCCTCCGGTTACCAGCAAGCACCCCTTTTGATCGACTCGCTCGTAGAGATCTAAGCAAGTGTGATACACCAGAAGGCAGGATGGCCACAGCGCACGAGATCAAAGAAGCGTGCATGCGAGTTGGATTTTTCTACCGTGCGCTTATTGTCACCCAAGACCGCCTGTCTCACCATACAATTTCCTAGTACAAAATCATGGCATTCCCCGGTCATCTTTGGACAAGGTTTTTGCAGCATCGCAGACCTATTTCGGGCTTCCGATGGCAACGAGCATGTCATCGGTTCTGAGTTGGTTTATTACGAAGCTGTACTACAAGACTGTCGCCAATTTCAAAGGATTTAGCCCACCCCTTGATTCAAACATCGATTCAGCCAATAACGATCAAGGTGACTTTCACGAAGGCTTTGAAATTGGATGGGAAAATCGAAGCGAAAGCGTACGACGACAAGAGGGCAAATGATGGTCCGACTCGGATGGCAGGCGCCAACTTATGGCCCTCGGACGACTGTCCAGAATTCAGAGAAGCATGCCTTGAATACTAGTGCGTCAATTCAATCTAAACATAACCAGGGATGAATTTTCTTTCCAGCCACGCAGCGGTGAAGGTTGGGAGAGCTTTATTCCCGCTTTATTCCCTGGCTCTCGAACTCCCTGAGACGTTCTTCGATGACAAGGCGGGTGCTATCATTCGTACTTTGCGAGGAAGATTATGAAGTCCTTCCAGACGCAAAATTCCGCTGCAATCATGAGAATACTATATTATCTGTTACGGGACGGACGTCCCGAGATTGACGACGATACTCCAGGCGTCGGGGCTCATACTGAGTGCTCAGTATTTCTCACCTTTTTTCTACTCTTACCTGTTTATTCCGCAGCTTCGAGGTGAGAGCATCGACGGACGGTTGGGTTACTTTAAAGAGATGCTTACCTTCCTAGTGTTTTACCATTCTCTGGCAGCAACCCGACCTTCAAGCACTTCAAATAATGAACGCGCAGAAACAGTGGATTGATGCACCTCCTATCAAGGATGCGTTGGTCGTCAAGTGAGCCATACAGTTTTTTGGATCTTATCTCCGTATTCATGAGATCCATCTTAGCATCGGTGACCAACTTGCATTATGGACAAGTATGTAAATGCTCCCCTTTTCTTTTGTCAGGAAGCGAGTCGATACTGAAGCCCATTTCCCGACAGACGACGTCTTCAAGTCTACTGTTCACCGAGCTATTAACAAGAGCGGCAAAGAGCGATATTCTATTCCCTTATTTTCGGTACAGATTACCATGTGAATATTGAGGTGAGTGACTAGAAAGGGTAAAATGAACAACGTGGACAGCCTCTACCGAGTTGTGTGTCCGCCGACAGGCCGGCGAGATACAGCCCTATCACCGCCGGGGAGTATGTGATCAAGCGCCTCAAGGAAGCGTTTCACATGGCGTAGATTTCAAGATTAGCGAGAACGATTCAATTGTTAGGTGTAAGCTTTACCCTGAGATGAGATGTCGGAATGCCGCCATTCCTCCAAGTACCTTTACCGAGTTTGGGAAATTATCGTACCATGTCCATTGGGTACTGCGAGTGATGCCTGGATGTGATAAACATGGGGAACTTCGATCGAAAAGATGCAAGACTGGGATTATCAAATACACCCTACGAGACGCTGCGCCAAGAGTCGGGGCAGAATTGAATTCGTTAAGTTTTTTTCTATAATGATATTTTCACTTTTTAATTCATACATCGCGCGTCCGGGCCTATTAGAGGCCCATCGACCGATTTTACGGTCCAGATGGTTTACTATCGATAGACGGCCACCATGCTAACACGGACCCCAAAACGTGAAGGGTACACATGTGATCTAATCGGGCAGCAATTCGGTGCACCAAAAATGTCGTGGGAAGGACTCCGAGCGGGGCGCTGTTTCAAGTTGTAGCTTGTCTAGATCCAATCCCACCTCAGTCTCAAAACAAACAGTCTTATTTTTGTTCAAGAAAATGAGTGGACTTGATTGCACCATTACCGTGCCGAACTTTTCATCGCTCACTTTTAATTATCATGATTCACGACGCCTAATAGCACTATGCTCGCATACAAAATTTGACCTGAAACGTGAAATTTTCCTCAGAGGAACGACGCTAAGCCTCCCAAAATAGCTGCAACAACACCAGAGACCTTTACCATATTCTTTCTGGCAGTGCTACTAGCCGTCTGCGTCGGCGACGAAGTGGTCGTGCTCGCCGTGACATTAGTACAGGAAGAAGTCGCGTTACTCGGAGCCGTCACGTTAGCAGATAGCGTCAAGTCTGCACACTGCCAGTGGCGGTTCCATTAGTCTTCATGTCTTCGCCACAAATCAAAAGTGACAAAACTCGGATCTAACCTGAAATAAGGTGCCATCTCCTCCGTCAAAGATTACTTGGATGGTCACGTTCGCGCCGTCCTGGATGCCAGAAACACCAGACGCTGAGATGTCGATTGGGAAACAGAACATTCCTTCTCCGTTCGTCCGGAAGTATGGGACGACCGTCATCTGGGATCCGGACGAAGTGTTGAAATCGCCGAACGACGTCGCGTCTTGCATCGTGGAGATAATGACACCCACTACGTGATGGATTTTGTTATCCTGTCTGAATACCTTTTAAACGACGGTGAAAGAATTACCTGTCCATGTTGGGTGTTCGCTGTTGAGGTTAATTACCCCATTGGTGATGGGGAATGTGGTACGGTTGGGAACGGCGTTGTTATACCCGTCTGCAACCATCACTGTTCAGATAATTACCGCCCGACACCAGCATACTACGAACCACAGAAAGTTGGTTCCAAATTCTCAACAAATGGACCCCTTGGTAGAGGATATTGAAGCTGGAAGTGTGCATTCGCAATAGTAGCGAATGCAGTAGCGAGGACGACGGAAATGGGACGCATTCTGCAGATAGTTCTCTGAGAGTGAGTTTGTGCTCGTTTACAAGGTATTTAAATGTTTCCAGTGTAAGGTACTACGCGTGTTACTTCTGATCGAATTGCATGGAGGAAAAAAGTTTTTCACATGACGACGCAGGATGAGGCTACGAATCACTGAGCATCCATGCAAGAAAAAACCTTTTGATTCGATCCACGGACATGTCCCGAGTTGTTCAGCGAAGCGGCATAAGATTTTCTATCGTGTTGACTGAGCAGCGAGTTTTTTCAGCACAAGTTGCATACATACTTGTGGATTGCTGGGTACAGACGCACATATTGAGTAAATCGCAGGGTACCTATCACCAGGCACAACATGTGGAAAGCGATCACGAGTCACTAGATTGACGTGATATCCACAGAGGCCGCTGTTAATCGAACTCCCTACTTGCGGCCCATGCGCCCAAACAGAACCTCTCCGGTACCAAGCCCCACAATGATAGAAATAATGAATGCACCGTTGAAAGTCCTGTACGTCTTCGCTTTTAAACTTCAAACACAACCAAAAATTCACGTACTCACATAACAACCAACATAAGGACATACGAAGATGTCGACTGGATGGCTTGTATTATTCCGCGTAGAACATCGTGAGAGGGCGTAAACGGAGGAACGAGTCGCCTGCGCACAGGAATGGCGCCATCGCTGACGCTGTCTTCCTTGCCAGTGCTAGAGCGCACTGTCCTTGACATAAGGGTCGTTCTGGCCATTATAGTCAAACATCAGGAGTGTGAGAAACGATGAGATGCGGACTTAGTCCTCCAACACGATTCTTGAGTACGTCGATATGCGGATAGACAACGTTCCAAGATGCAGAACAGAAACAGCCCTATGCAAGCGCCAGCAATTGCACCATTGGACGAAGGGCGCCAAGCTTTGAAGATGAGGTAATCTGTATTTCCGAAATGCAACCATGGAATCATGTCCATTGACATGCCACCAGCCATGTTCATGTTTGTGCTCACACTGGTGGAGAGCGAGACAACACGGACAGCGCAACCAAGGAGTGGCTGAAACTGACAGGTTACGTACTGATTAGTATCTCGATTTGGACTTACCGATTTAAACTTGCATATCGCAAGAGAATAATAAATAATAATAATAGTAATAGTAATGACGATGATAAGTTAACGAAATGTATTCATACCGAGAACTTGGCCCCATTTGTGTTTAGCATGTGCCAGGGGGACGAGGGTTTCAGCTCAATCCCAGTGCAACTTTACTCACCGCGGAATATACCTAATTGCATCTCGCAGAACACGGGGGATGGGGCGAACTGATACAGGCCGGCCAATAAGGTGTCATAAAACAGAGGGTCAAGACAAATAAATGTGAGACAGGTAAAATTACAATCAGGCGGCGATCCGTGCGGGGAGAGCTTGAAACGCCAAGATGCGGTTGAGATAAAGGAAGTGGCGGAAGGAAGACAGTTGCATGGTTTTTTTTGCCAATCTGAAGGGGTTACGATGGTTGGGAGCAGTCAGGACCGGTCAGGACCGCTCCTGACCGTTCTCGGCTGCCAGACGGTATGCTTGCTGCAGAGTCCAGGACTAGTACTTGGGGGGATGATTGGTGGCACGACGCAGTACAAGTGTTCCGAGAACTACGCTCCCACTTGCGTTGCGTCGTGTCACTTGGGAGTATGCCCGAGTCGTCGAGAGAGTGCCTATGTTGGAGAGGATGCTGTGGGGAAAGGAGAGAAGAAAAGCTTAAAGGTGTGCGGCATTTGTGCTCATCCAATCGCAAAATGCCGATGAGCCACTTTTGCTCTCACGTGATGACTTCTCGCTCCGCACTCAGTTCCGGAACAGATCGTGTCTCTTCCGTTTCATGGTCGCAGCGCCGTTCTTCAAGCTCGAAATAGCTATGAAAAGTATCCTCCTCTTCCGTTATACACCTACACACTAATCTACTCCTGCATACCGTTATCAATTACCGATGGATGTTGGCTTGATTTGGTATCCCGGGAAGGACGTGACAAAAGCTCATCAGCCGTGTTTCAGATTCTATGGTGTCAGTCACATCGTCCTCGTTAATTCCATCTCCAAGACCTACATAAGTTAACTGCCCGTGACGGGCGGTGAATGTCGACTCGGTGTTCTACCGCAATAAACCCTTAGGCGAGACGGCCGACTCGATAGATAGTCCAGCGGGCAAGGGTGTTTTCTGATATCCGGATCTACCTGCCATTGTACATTCTCAGATGGGCCAGCATCTACAGTGTCTATATCCAAATGCTTGCAATATGTGACGCAAAAGTTTCAAGTTGCTATCTCTTCATCGGACTCATCAGTCACTAAGTTCGCTTTGTGTGCAACGCCGCCGCATCATGTCATTGGCAGAGTCTGCCGCTGGCGTAGACGGCTCGTTCACTAGTATCCCGATCATGTGAGTCTGATCATATCCTAAGCCCTCCGGTTACCAGCAAGCACCCCTTTTGATCGACTCGATCGTAGAGACCTAAACAAGTGTGATACGCCAGAAGGAAGGATGGCCACAGCGTACGAGATCAAAGAAGCGTGCATGCGAGTTGGACTTTTCTACCGTGCGCTTGTTGTCACCCAAGACCGGCGACGCCTGCCTCACCATACATTCTCTAGTACAAAATCATGGCATTCCCCAGCCATGTTTGGACAAGGTTTTTGCTGCGGCCCAGACGTATTTCGGGCTTCCGATGGCGACGAAAATGAAGGTTTGCTCTTACCATATCATTCCTCGTACAGCACATCATCGGTTCTGAGCTTGTTTATTACGAAGCTGTACCACAAGACCGTCCCCAATTTCAAAGGATATATCCCACCTCACGATTCGAACATCGATTCGGCCAATAACAATCAAGGCGACCTTCACGAAGGCTTTGACATCGGATACGAACCAATCGAAGCGAAAGCACACGACGACAAGAGAGCAAATGATGGTGCGATGTCAGGCGCTAATATATGGCCCTCGGACGACCATCCAGAATTCAGGGAAGCATGCCTTGAATACTAGTGCGTCAGCACCTCAACCTGAATATAATCATGCACGAGTTTTCTTTCCAGCCACGCAGCGGTAAACGTTGGCAAGGCCTTATTCCCGCTCTTTGCCCTGGCGCTCGAATTGCCTGAGACGTTTTTCGATGACAAGGCAGGTTGTTACCATACGTGCTTTGCGAGAAAGATCATGTAATATTTCCAGACGCGAAACTCTGCCGCAGCCATGAAACTACTGCATTATCCCTTAAGGGACGGACATTCCGAGATTGGCGACGATACTCCCGGTATCGGGGCCCATACTGAGTGCTCAGTATTTCTCACCTTTTTCTACTCTTACTCATTTCCTCTGCAGTTTCGATGTGAGAGCATCAAAGGATTTGTGGGGTTACTTTAAACAGATCCTCACCTTCATAGTGTTTCACCATTCTCTGGCAACAACCCGACATCCAAACACTTGAAGTCATGAACGCGCAGAAACAGTAGATCAATGCGCCTCCTATCGAGGATACGTTGGTCGTCAAGTGAGCTATACTTTTTTTTTCGAACCTCATTCGAGTGCTCATGACATCTATCTCAGCATTGGTGACCAACTTGCATTATGGACAAGTGTTCCCCGTCTTTCTTATCAGGTAACGAGTTGATACTGAAACCCATTCCTCGACAGACGATGTCTCCAAGTCCACTGTTCACCGAGCTATTAACAAGAGCGGCAAGGAGCGGTATTCCATCCCCTTATTTTTCGGTACAGATTACCATGTGAATATCGAGGTGAGTGGCTTGTCCAGAGATATGATTTCCAACGTAAAACAACGAATATGGACAGCCGATACCGAGTTGTGTGTCCACCGAGAGGCCGGCGAGATATAGCCCTATCACTGCTGGAGAGTATGTGAACAAACGCCTCAAAGAAGTGTACCACGTGGCATAGATTCCCTGTATGTTTGAACCGTGCCCATATTGTTTGAACTTGCACAGCGCTGTAATCCAAAGGGTCGAAATGGAAAACAGGTCGACTTCGAGAAAGTTTTCCAAGGTTATAAAGTAGTAAGTGAACGTCAGCAGCGAAGACTTCTTTCACGTCAACACCCGAATCCGATGAGAGGGGAGCTTTCACTAACGGCGCTGAATTCGCGTGCATGAACTTGAGGAACGAAGCGGCTCGGGTAGAAGTATTTGACCTCCAGCCGTCCCACTATTAGAACTTGTAAATATAGATGTATTTTCCGCATCGTTTTGCAAACGGCTGTAAGTGAGGAACGGTGTTAGATTGAAGACGGGGATCGAACAGAATACGACTCGGAGGGAAACGGTAAATATACTACAGTAGAATCTCTTGTAATCCATACCCTTCGGGATAGCCGCTAAAGGTATGGGTTTTGGATGGTGCTCGAGGGTGTACTAGTAAAAAGGGAGCATATTCGTCTATACATTAGGGATACTACTCTTTTCGAGTAAAGAAACTAGTCAATTTAGTATCCTTCATGCCAGTGCTCTGCACCTCGGTTGCATGAGTCCTCCATCCGAACAAGCTTATTGTGGCCTCCAACTTGTGAGTGACTGGGTCATCCAGTGTTTCCGAATATTTCCGTCATATCAGCACAGCACGAAGAGCCTCATTGCGTGTCGGCCCTGGTTCAACTTGAACAGATGCCTCGTCCGTCTCACCTGAGTCATCCAAGTCACGGTCCCCATTACCAAGCTTTCCCGCCTCAGAAGCTTCCTGCGCCCTTTCCAAGTCCGTCACGGTGTCAAAAATGTCATCATTCATTGCGTCAAAGATGTTGTGAGCCTCATGACTCGGAGCCTCAGTGGTCAGATTGAGGAGCTCATTAATGTTCATCCGATTTTTAGCCTGAAGAATGCCAACTGCCTCCAAGCCGTTCAAAGTGTCTGTAACAGCATCCTCGGCCTATCGAATGGGATCGTCGGAAATCTCTTCGGAGTGAGTAGGGTCATGGTGGATGAGGGCCGAGATTGGGAGAGTGGATTGGATTGGCATTTTCCATGCTTCGCCAGCAAGGCGCATCCCTTCGAGTTGTAGACATCAGAAGGTGTGGTACCGGTGTCATATAGACCAAGTGCACGACGAAAGAAATATGCCCTGTAATGTACTTTGAAGCCATGGATGATTCCTTGGTCATTGGGCTGAATATGCGCGGTGAGGTTTGGCTCGAAGTTCACGCGCACGACTCAGAAGTGCTTAATATGTAATAAATCTCCCACACTCATAAGTATTCCGGCAATATCCGATGAAACATATGGGTTATTACACTCGAAAATAGGTATGGGGTATGTGTTAAGGGTTATGGATACAGAATCCCTGCAAACCAACTTGGGAAATCCCAAAATCCCATGGGTTATAGGGAGTATGGGTTATATTGGGTATGGGTTACAAGAGATTCTACTGTATTTCAAGCATCTACGTATAACCAAATAAATCCAAATATACCAACATCTGGCAGTTTGCTTTCAAGCCACCTCTTAATCTTCAGCGCTCAGCGTGCGTGCAGATCAGAATCAATTTCAAGTTCGCTCAGCGTGCAACGCCGCCGTATCCATGTCCTTGGCAGAATCTGCTGCTGGCGTAGACAGTTCATTTACAAGTATCCCGATCATGTGAGCCTGATCATATCACGAGCCATCCAGTTACCAACGAGTCACCACTTTTTGACCGACTCGATCGTAGAGACCTAAGCAAGTGCGGTACGCCAGAAGGAAGGACGTCCACAGCGTACGAGATCAAAGATGCGTGCATGCGAGTTGGATTTTTCTACCGTACGCTTGTTGTCACCCAAGACCGGCGACGCCTGCCTCACCATACATTCCCTAGTACAAAATCATGGCATTCCCCAGCCATGTTTGGACAAGGTTTTTGCTGCGGCCCAGACGTATTTCGGGCTTCCGATGGCGACGAAAATGAAGGTTTGCTCTTACCATATCATTCCTCGTACAGCACGTCGTCGGTTCTGAGCTGGTTTATTACGAAGCTGTACCACAAGAATGTCGCCAATTTCAAAGGATATAATCCACCTCTCGATTCAAACATCGATTCAGCCAATAACGATCAAGGCGACTTTCACGAAGGCTTTGACATCGGATGCGAACCGATTGAAGCGACAGCACACGACGACAAGAGAGCAAATGATGGTGCGATGTCAGGCACTAATGTATGGCCCTTGGACGACCATCCAGAATTCAGGGAAGCATGCCTTGAATACTAGTGCGTCAGCACCTCAACCTGAATATAATCATGCACGAATTTTCTTTTCAGCCACGCAGCGGTGAACGTCGGCAAGGCTTTGTTCCCGCTCTTTGCCCTGGCTCTCGAACTACCTGAGACGTTTTTCGATGACAAAGTCGGTACTGCCACATTGCGTGCTTTGCGAGAAAGGTCATGAAATATTTCCAGACGCGAAATTCTGCTGCAATCATGAAACTAATACATTACCCGTTACGGGACGCACATCCCGAGATTGACGACGATACTCCGGGTATCGGAGCCCATACAGAGTGCTCAATATTTCTCACCTTTTTTCTGCTCCCACTTATCTATTCCGTAGCTTCGAGGTGAGATCATCCACGGATGACGGGGTTACTATAATGTTTGCCTTCATAGTGCTTTACTATTCTCTGGCAACAACCCGACATTCAAGCACTTCAAGTCATGAATGCACAGAGACAGTGGATCGATGCAACTCCCATCAAGGATACATTGGTTATCAAGTGAGCTATACTTTTTTTTTCGGACCTGATTCGAGTCCCAGTGCTCATAACATCTATCCTAGCATTGGTGACCAACTTGCATTATGGACAAGTAAATACTCCCTTTTCTCTTGTCAGGAAACGAGTCCATACTGGAACCCATTCCCCGACAGACGATGTCTTCAAGTCCACCGTCCATCGAGCTATTAACAAGAGCGGCAAGGAGCGGTATTCCATCCCTCTATTTTTCGGTACAGATTACCATGTAAATATCGAGGTAAGTGACTTGTTCTGGAGGACGATTTCCAACGTAAAATGATGAATGTGGACAGCCGATACCGAGTTGTGTGTCTGCTGAGAGGCCGGCGAGATATAGCCCTATCACTGCTGGGGAATACGTGAACAAACGCCTCAAGGAAACGTACCACGTGGCGTAGATTCCCTGTATGTTTGAACCGTGCCCGTATTGTTTGAATTTGCACAGCGCTGTAATCCAAAGGGTCGAAATGGAAAAAAAAAAGTAGGAAACAGGTCGACCTCGAGAAAGTTTTCCAAGGTTATACAGTAGTAGGTGAGCGTCGGAAACTAAGACTTCTTTCACGTCAACACCCAAATCCGATGAGAGGGGAGCTTTCACTAACAGGGCTGAATTCGCGTGCATGAACTTAATGAATGAAGTGGCTCAGGTAGAAGTATTTGACCTCCAGCCGTCCCACTATTAGAACTTGTAAATATAGATGTATTTTCCGCATCGTTTTGCAAACGGCTGTAAGTGAAGAACGGTGTTAGATTGAGGACGGAGATCGAACAGAATACGACTCGGAGGAAATGGTAAATATACAACTTTAAGCATCTACATACGTATGTCTAACCAAATAAATCCAAATATACCGACATCTGGCAATCTACTTTCAAGCCATATCTTCATCAGCGCGCGTGGAGATCAGAATCAATTTCAAGTTCGCTCTGCGTGCAACGCCGCCGTATCCATGTCCTTGGCAGAGTCTGCTGCTGGCGTAGACAGTTCATTTACAAGTATCCCGATCATGTGAGCCTGATCATTTCACGAGCCATCCACCAACGAGTCAACACTTTTTGACCGACTCGATCGTAGAGACCTAAGCAAGTGCGGTACGCCAGAAGGAAGGACGTCCACAGCGTACGAGATCAAAGATGCGTGCATGCGAGTTGGGTTTTTCTACAGTGCGCTTATTGTCACCCAAGACCGGCGACGCCTGCCTCACCATACATTCCCTAGTACAGAATCATGGCATTCCCCAGTCATGTTTGGACAAGGTTTTTGCCGCGATGCGGACGTATTTCAGACTTTCGATGGCGACGAAAATGAAGGTTTGCACTCGTCAACTCATCCCTGGTGCAGCTGGCCGCCGGTTCTGAGTTGGTTTATTACGAAGCTGCACCACAAGATCGTCGCCAATTTCAGTGGATATATTCCACCGCTCGATTTAAACATTGATTCAGCCAATAACGATCAAGGCGATTTTCACGAAGCCTTCGGTATTGGATGGGAAGAAATTGAAGCGAAAGCGCACGACAACAAGAGGGCAAATGATGGTGCGATGTCAGGCGCTAATGTATGGCCCTCGGACGATTATCCAGAATTCAGGGAAGCATGCCTTGAATACTAGTGCGTTAGCACCTCATCCTGAATATAATCATGCACGAAATTTCTCTCCAGCCACGCAGCGGTAAACGTTGGCAAGGCTTTATTCCCGCTTTTTGCCCTGGCTCTCGAATTGCCTGAGACGTTTTTCGATGACAAGGCAGGTTGTTACCATACGTGCTTTGCGAGAAAGATCATGTAATATTTCCAGACGCGAAACTCTGCCGCAGCCATGAAACTACTGCATTATCCCTTACGGGACGGACATTCCGAGATTGGCGACGATACTCCCGGTATCGGAGCCCATACTGAGTGCTCAGTATTTCTCACCTTTTTCTACTCTTACTCATTTCCTCTGCAGTTTCGATGTGAGAGCATCAACGGATTGTGGGTTTACTGTAGACATATGTTTGCCTTCATAGTGTTTCACCATTCTCTGGCAACAACCCGACATTCAAACACTTCAAGTCATGAATGCACAGAAACAGTGGATCGATGCAACTCCTATCAAGGATACATTGGTTGTCAAGTGAGCTATACGTTTTTTTTTCGGACCATTCGAGTGCTCATGACATCTATGTTAGCATTGGTGACCAACTTGCATTATGGACAAGTAAATTCTCCCCTTCTTTCTTGTCAGGAAACGAGTTGATACTGAAACCCATTCCCCGACAGACGATGTCTTCAAGTCCACTGTTCACCGAGCTATTAACAGGAGCGGCAAGGAGCGGTATTCCATCCCCTTGTTTTTGGGTACAGATTACCATGTGAATATCGAGGTGAGTGACTTGTCCAGGAGGACGATTTCCAATGTAAAATGATGAATGTGGACAGCCGATACCGAGTTGTGTGTCTGCTGAGCGGCCAGCGAAATATAGCCCTATCACTGCTGGGGAATACGTTCACAAACGCCTCAAGGAAGCGTATCACATGGCGTAGCTTCCGAGATTAACGAGAACGACCGGATTGGTGGGGTATGGTATTGACATGATGTCGGGGTGCAACCATTCCCCCAAGCATGTATCACATTCATTCGACAAGTCGGGGGACAATCTCGCTTTCTGCCCTCCTCCCAGATCTCTACGCTTACGTTTGAGCCCTGCGTACGTATGTATAGCCTTTTTTCCATATTTTGGCTGGTGAGACCCCTTCAAATTGCTATGGCGATTCTGCCATTTCCGGTCAATTTTCCACCATTACTAGGCTTCCATAATGGAAGAAGAACTTGAAATTCGGAAGAGCATCTGCTCACCATCTGTTCGGGACGTATGTATTGTGATATCAAAGTCATTACTTCGAACAGGTCGGAACCGCTCGTGCACCCATAGGAGCCACCTTGTTTTCGTGCGCGGTTATTATGAGGTGGGCACTCACTGTTTCCACATCACTTAGGAGGCACACGAGGACTCCGCGTTGTCGAAGGTTAACCCATCATAGCCTTAAATCCCGGAGCGAGTAAATACTATGATCCTTCCGGTCGTCCGGTTTTGGTGTGGCATGGGGGAAAGGTGAGTTATTACTGCGGCTAATCATGACCTTGCATCGCAAACACAACGGGGAGCGTATGTGCTTCGTCTGCTGGGTGACAATTAGTAGGATGGTCGTCACGCTGACGCCACGCGCCATGCTCTACATGTGGGCGATGCCAAACTCAAGTACTCGCGTACCGTGACGGTCACCAAGCATTACCGCTCAACTTTCAAGTGTCATGGCTCTGGACTGAAAACCCCTCTTGACTGAACGTCAGACTGGATAGATGAACATGCTATCGCCGCAGTGAATGGAACCATGGGACGGTAAGGGTGCAATCGAACCCTGAAACACTGTTCTTGGGCGCAACTAGGCCACGTATGGTGCGGGTCAAGCTTTCGATGGCGAATCGCTTTCCAGTGCACTTCTTCGCTATTCACGTGCTCCTTTCCTGCCCTCCGGAATGCGCGGAGTGATGAATGATATCCACCTTGCCTCCTTAGTATCCCGATGCGACGTTGCCAGGGGATGGACCGTCTACTTTGTGGTTGATGTCACCACTTCAATCCGTTTCGATCGTCAGTCTGATGGAACTGTCGTAGATAGACGATTACCTTCTGACAACCATTCAAACTTGAAGGGACTCGGACGCGGAGACCACCAGCAACATCGCATCACTGGATTCTGACCGTCCAGCCGACGCCTGCATACGAGTGAAAAAAGGAAACGAGGGAGCTTATGAATATGACCAATGCCGATTTAGTACATGAGTAAATTACAATAAATAAAGAAACAAGTTCCATAGGGACAATTCGACACCAAGGGTTACAGCGGAACCATCAAACGCGAACCGAGATGCACAGATAAAAGGCAAAGATGAGAGCACCGCACACGAAAAGCCTGTCGTACTTTGGGCCAGGTGATATCTCTTTATCCATCTTTTGACGTTCCCACCACGCACGTTCTTCGGCCAGTTGCGCTTCAGCTCGCCCTCGCTTGGCTTCTGCAAGTTCCCGAGCCCTGCGTTCCTCACCAAGCAAAAGTGTTCTGAGTTCAGCTTCCGACCTCTGCACCGAAAAGTCTTTCTTATACCGACGATTCTCACCCTTGAGTCGGGAATTCTCCGTCGCAAAGTTCGTGACCATCCGCTCGAGATCATATCGAATACGCTCTATCTTTTCCAGCGACTCCTTGGCATCTTCCTGCAGCTTCTCTCTGGTCCCTTCGTCTTCCACAAGCATTGACGCATCTATCCCTTGGCACAGCTCTCCGATTGCCTTTGCGTGATGCCCAACCTGGCCAGTCAGTTCGCGCACAGCGTCTGCATCTGCATCCGCAGTGGAGCGAGGAGGACCTGTTTTCGGGTCGACCGAGTCTCCTGGACTGGGAAGAACTGTAGGCTCCCGG
>JBBPLY010000214.1:0-11153 GCA_038090035.1 Xerocomus nothofagi | reverse complement strand
AACTCCTCACCCGTCTAGAACCCACGCGTCCATTCTACAGGATGGTGCATGGCGCACCAGCAACGGTAACTGGTAATAAAAAGGTTGTTCAGAAGATATCTTTCACTCAGCCTTGGCTGTAGCCGTTCAACCTCCCTGGAGGAAAGGCCTCGTTCGTCCATCGACATTTTCATCCCATCCAGACAACTCGAGCTGTGATACTGATGGCTTCTGGAGAGGAAAAGATGAGGGTTGCGTACGCCAGTTTTTCTGTTCTTCGATGGCTCCTTTTCTGAGTCCCCCGTCCACAAGTATCATGGGAACGACCGGCAGCGGAAAGTCGACCGTAGGTGGTATTCTCCTCAGCAGAAAATGCGTGCGATAGACATTCGCCCAGTTTATCAACGTCGCAAGCGGGTCAAAATTGCCCGTCAGCGATTCCCTCGAGAGCTGCACCATCGACGTGGAAACGTCCACGTTTTCCCTCGACAAGCAATCCGTCACCTTGATCGATACGCCCGGGTTCGACGACACCACCCGAAGCGACACCGACATTCTGAAATCGATAACAGACTATCTCGCTAGCTCGTAAGCACCCACGTCCACATTCACTCCCTGCGCCCCCACAGAACCGGTCGTTCCACATACATGACAGGTACAGCGAGGGCGTCAAACTAGCCGGCGTGATATACATGCATCGCATCACCGACAACAAGATGGGCGGTCCGTCGCGAAGAAACTTTCACATCTTTCGTAATCTCTGTGGAGACGCTGGTCTCCGGAACGTTCTCCTCGTGACCACGATGTGGTCCAAAGTGAACGACGAGGACGGTGAGGCGAGAGAGTGGGAGCTGGCGAGCAAGGAGAAATTCTTCAAGTCTGCGTTGGACAGGGGTGCGCGGATGCTGCGCCACGACGGATCGCGAGCCTCCGCGCACGCGATCCTTGAGCACTTGGTCGATCGGGAACCCTCGACGTTGCTCATCCAAGACGAGATGGTGAACCAAGAAAAGGACCTCGCGCACACCACAGCCGGAGCAGACGTCATGCGCGAACTCGGAGAACAAGCCGAACGGCACGCGGAAGCGCTGGAAGACCTGTGTCTGGGCATAGAAGCCGCAAGAGACGCAGAAGACGAGGAGCTGAGGGCGCTTTTGCAAGAGGACGCTCGGAAAGCGAAAGAGAGGATAGAGCGGATTCGGGGGGACCTCGAGCGGATGGTCGCAAATTTCGCGACGGAGAATTCGCGACTCGAGGGGGAGAATCGGCGGTATAGGAAGCAGTTCAGGAGGCAAACGGCGGATGCTGAACACAAGGCACGGTTGTTCGAACGAGAACGGATGGCTCGTGAACTAGCAGAGGCCGAGAAAGGGCGGGTTGAAGCACAGCTAACTGCCGAACGCGAGTCGAGGGAACGCGAAAGGATGGAGCGCGAGAAGCAAGAGCATGAGCGACAAGAACAGAATAGACGGGAGCACGATAGACGGGAACGTGAGAAACAGGAGAAAGAGAAGCAAGAATGCGAGAGACAAGAACACGAAAGGCAGGAACGGGAAAAGCAGAGTCAATGGCAAGAAGCAGCAGACCGTGCTCAGAAGGAGCAAGTGAGACTGCAGAAGAAGGTCGAAAGGTTGACAAAGGAGAAGGAGGCGAAGGAGAAGGAGAATTCCTCTATTGCTAGTTGTCTCATACAGTAAGGAGCACACGATTTCCGAGCTGCGTTTGTGGTTGTGGCATTTTCTCTTGATCTTCAGGAATATGATGTGAATGAAAAACATCTCACTACACAGAACCAAGAAGGGTGGAGATTGAATCAGGCTGTAATATACTTAGGTTCAAGTTTCGTCTAGTCCGAGTCATACAGGCATCACCCTTGCAAACGCCAACCGGATGCTGCAGGCGTTGATGAATAATAGGTCGGTGACCGATCTTCGATTTGAATCGTACTTGACAACCCGTGTCAAAAAAAAAAAAAGCTTCCAGCGGTATAAAAAGCACGCCAAAACCTTGTGATAGATAACCCGATCTATTCGTGTTCGACCCCTTCTTCTTCCTCTGAAAGAAGCCTTTCGACCTCCAATGCCGCCATACAACCACTGCCTGCGCTCGTGATCGCCTGTCTGTATCGCTTGTCCTGGACGTCTCCTGCTGCAAAGACACCCTTGACGCTCGTTTGTGTTGTGCCGGGTACGGTGACAATGTATCCATCCTCGTCCGTGTGCAATTGGCTACGGACGAGCGCGGTAGCGGGTTCGTGCCCGATGGCGTAGAAGAGACCTTTGACGGGAAGGTCTTTTTCTTCGCCCGTGAGCACGTTCTTGATGCGGAGATTGTTGAGAAGGTCGCCGTCCCCCTGACATTCGGTAGCGACCGTATTCCAAAGGACAGTCTACAAACGGTGAGGGATCAACCAGCATCGTGCTCTGAATCAACCGTACTTACGATCTTGGAATTGTTCAACAAACGTTTAGCCATGATTTTTGAAGCGCGGAGTTCCGCCCTGCGCACGAGGACGTAGACGTGTGAGCCATACTTTGTAAGGTCTAGGAAGGAATACGATATCAAGATATTGTCAAGACGGCACGTATCCTGGCTTACAGGTCGCTTCCTCAGCCGCCGAGTCTCCGCCTCCGATGACGGCCAGGGGTTTATTCCTGTCACACATGCCACGTCAGCGTCTATTGCGTGAAATGTCCCCATGCACCGTAAAGTTCACCTAAAGATTGGAACGGCACCGTCACAGACGGCGCAGGCACTGATTCCGCTCTGCCAATACATGTCTTCACCCTTGAGTTCAAGACGTTTCGCGCTTGCACCGGTTGCGATGATAACAGCGTCCGTCGTTTCAGGCGCGTCGCCTTCTTGACCTTCCCGCCAGTACCGAAAGGGGCGCGTGGACAAGTCGATCTTGGACACGGTTTCCGTAATGACCTGCGTTCCAAACCGTATCGATTGCTTACGGAATTTATCCATCAGCTCGGGACCCATAATTCCAGCGGGAAAACCGGGATAGTTCTCGACTGGAACGAGGGTTACACGAGGGAATAAGAATGAGTGGGATCAAAATGTGGCGTGGACGCACGTACTTTCGGTAGTTGTAGTGAGCTGACCGCCGGCCGCAAAGCCGTTTGCCATGAAACCCTCAAAGAGCACGGGATTGAGGTTGGCGCGAGCAAGGTAGACGGCAGCTGTGTGCCCAGCGGGACCAGAGCCAATGATGACCTAGACGGATGGGTAAACAGATGATTTATAGTACGGGTTCACGCGTGCAGAGGAGACGTACGACTTTAGAATGCAATTTCGTGCTGCTGGGCACAATTCCGTTCGTGAGAGGTGCCATGTGAGTCACGTTTCGAGATCGAGAGGGATCTTGCTTGAGGGCGAAAACAGACGCAGAAGCTGCTGGAAAAAGGGACCCTTGAAGGGTTTTTATAAGTGTGCGAGTGCGTGAAAACAGGATGGCGGAGGAAGAGAAAGAGGACACTGAATCAGCAACCGGGAAACGGGACGAATACAAGTCACGTGCCATCAGCAAAAGTGGCAGATTCTAGCTAGATCTAGCAAACCTCGGAGAAACCCGGCGATTCTAGCAACGCCTAGCTAGTCCTTGGAAGACCGTGCTAGATCTAGTAAGGTTGAACGAGAGTTGGACAGACAGCCTGCTAGGTCTTGCAAGGCCTAACAAGAAAGTGATGCAACCATAAGAGGTCTAGCAACTAGTAGCAAGACCTAGCACAGTACCGTCATTTGGACTTGGATAGATTTTTGGAATCCCGGCGTTTTCCGGTAGAGAACTTTATCCCGATTCACATCGAGTCTTCCTTTACTCCTAACTCCCACCATCACGATGTCCCAACACTCTCAACCTTCCATTGATTCCGCCCTCACCCAGGCATCCACATCCATGGGCGAGAACAATCGTCAAATACCCCCCCCAAGGTGAAATTGCAGGTACGCCCGTAAGAATTACCAAGGCTGCACTTATCGCTATTGTCCTTCCAGATTGACTATCACGCAGCTGGGTAAGTCAATATATGCGCATACATCCTCTTAATTCTAACTTCTTGTATCTAGACAACAAGGTACTATGAATAATTGGGACTCCACTGACCTGGGGCAGCGTCGCTGTCCTCGCGAGGGAGAAATGCTAGGCGAAGGTGATTTGAGAAATCCGTCGGTGCTGGGCGCTCACCTGCTGGAGCGGTTGACCTTCTTATCAGACGTGGTCCAGGACCCACATCTGCTGTATCCCTCCTGCCGGCGGCTGCTCTATCCCAGATAGTGGCCCCAGGGTCCTTGTTGTACGCAGCAATGACTCGCCGACGAGTCACGGTCATGGTGCGTCTCCACATGTCTGTTTCACCATAGCCTGCACCTGCGACCACCAACAGCCATTCGCCCGTCCCGTCCTCCACCACCCCCAATCGTGAGTACTGGTCAAGGGGAACACAGATGTTTGTCGTTCAATTTCGAAGACAGATGCAATCGAGAACAGGACGCCGCGGTGTCATCACTTGTACCTTTCTCTTCGTACTGCTGGTGTTCTTTCAAGTTGTACTGTATTGTATTGTCCACCAATAATAAATACATGTGATATGGCGCGGTACTAGGATTAGCAAGGAAAGGGAAAATTAGTAGTAGTACGACATACAAGATCTTGCATGTCCTAGCAAGGCCTTGCTTGGGAAATATACCTACTTTGACCTAGCTAGGTTGGTACGTCGCTTGCAAGATATTGGAGCGCGTGCAAGAAACAGTATTTCCGGGCTACGTCTACTAGAGCTAATAGTCCT
The DNA here is from genome assembly GCA_038090035.1 of Xerocomus nothofagi. Taxonomy (NCBI): domain Eukaryota; kingdom Fungi; phylum Basidiomycota; class Agaricomycetes; order Boletales; family Boletaceae; genus Xerocomus; species Xerocomus nothofagi. The sequence goes on along the minus strand of JBBPLY010000214.1, from coordinate 6,381 downwards.
GGCATGGTCTTGCTAGGTCGTGCTAGGTCTTGCTAGATCGCGCCACTTTTGCTGATGTGATGTTAGAGGGAGTTCGACGACTTGAAACAGACTCGAAATGCCGCAAAACCAAAGTGTCGTTTTACCGCCGCTATACAAACATGCCACCTGTGTTGGGGTACAGCACTCGCGATCGAATTCCCGAGCAATTGAATTTCTTCATGACCGCGAGGATGGTTCTTATCCTCCGACCGTACCGCAAACCGGTAACCATTGATTTCTTCCAATGGCAACCCATTAGTTTGGGCCCGGATGCACGTCGCAGTCAACGAATTTGAAGGAATATTTCCAAGGACTCGTGCTCACCTCTAAACTATCGCGGCGTAATCAATGAATCGGTGCAGTCAAGACGACGAACGTGTAATGTTATCATCCGATTGTCGCTGGTGCAGTACATCGAAAAAGACAGGGTTCTACCATCGAAACCGCCATGCCTATCACGCGAACATGATCTGATAGCAGTAGACGTATCGATCCACCGAAGCTCAACTCCTTGTGCAAATTGACCATTTAATCTGTCAGATAGTTCAACCGTCCCAGAGGCTGTAATGCGAAAGAACTCACTGTAAACAACCGTGATCTCTGTGGTTTGTGCAGCGTACTGCGTATAGAACCTGGCCCATTCGTGATGGCTTGGTCAGTATTTGCCAAACACCGGGGCGTGCTTTTACCCAAAGCTTCTTATCAAGTTGTGCTCGTTGTGCCGTCGGATGAAATCAACCCATCCGTATGGAGTTTCGGCATGACGGCCTTGCACCACGACCAGCGAGCACTCGTACGAATCTGGTGCTAGGGTTTGTCAAGGTATGCAACGACTAGACCGAGGGACAGACCGAGGGAGTCAGAGGGACGGGGCAGACTCCAGTTCGAGGAGTAAAGCTGGATTCGTCCGATGATCGCATTGGCTGCCTCGAAAAACAAATCGGAACGAGGTCCACAAGCATACGACGCTCATCCGCAGCGGCCGATGCATGCCAATAGGACAAGGTCTGTTGGTACGACCATGGATGAAACTGCACGGTATACAGATGATGTAGCATGACCGGTCTGAGATTGAGAAATGTCTCAGCCCAACAACACCTTTGACCGAAACTCTCACACCGCACGACCGAAGCGCCCTCATGGAGTACGACAGAAAATCTGCAGTCTCTTCGTTCTACGGCGCACGCAGGTCGATAGACCCCCTCAACGACATACCCACGTCTGCGAGTCCTGCCAACAACCTCCCTCGAGGAGCAGCTCGACCCCGTGCAGAATCCCAGTCCTCCTTTTACGCCGACCGTCAATCTCGCGTGTCTCAAGATCTCCTCAACACTCAGTCTGCGGGATACAATGCGTCTTCCTTTTTCGCTGCGGGAAGACAGGAACCGTTGAAGGGCGGTCGTGACGAGGAGGAAGAAGCGGGTCTTCCCGAAAACTGGGACGTCTTTGCGGATTTCAACAATGCGGGTCCGAGGTATAGCAGTGCGTTCGGTATCGGACAACGTCAGGAACCTGCGTGAGTGGTTGGCCCTTTGCTTTGCCTGTCCGTCGCTCACCCTGCGTTGGGGGGAAAAAAAAAAGTTATCACCAAATACCACCGACGATGCCCGTCGTCGCGAGCAAAGTGCAAGGCGGTGACAACGACAGTACGCTTACGCCGGTCGAACTCGTCACAGTCCCTGCTCTAGGACCCGAGTGGGAGCGTTCAGAAATGAAACAGATGACCAAATCTGGTCGGAGGGAATTCAAGAACGACGAGCGCCGTGCACAATGGAGAGCTTGGAACCGAGGAGAGATTGGTCTTTGCGGCACCAGATGGCTCACCAGAAGGTTCCTCGTGATCTTCGTCTTCGTCTGGTGTGCCATGTCAGTGTCTTTCTCTTTCCGTTCTGTCGTCCGGTTTCCTGACTCGTGACATCGTTGCATGATATCTCACAATGACAGCGTCGCCATCGTACTCGCTATCACCATTCCTCGCGTACCGGGAATCTCCTTCTACAGCACTTCGCCGTTGGTTGGCGCTACGGGCAATTTCAACACGTCGATACCCACCGCATTCTCACGTTCCCCAGCCAACTTTTCCTTCCCTGCCTTTGCCGAGATCCAAGTTGACACGACTAGCAACATCATTCCTCTCACCTTCAACCATATCAATGCTCAGGTATGGTATCCCTCCTCTAACTTCCAAATCGGAACGGGTTACTTTGGAAAAGCGACGCTCCCTGCGCATTCATACCCTGTCATCCAAGTCCCACTCAACTTTTCCTACATTGCGCCAAACGATACGGATCCCACCTGGGTAGCGTGGTATAACGCCTGCAAAAACTCTGGAACGTACACCAACGGAGTCAGGCCCGGTGCGTTTCGTCCTTTGTTTCCTTGCGTTCTACTGACGTCGGACCGTGATGACAGGCGTGAGCTTCGAGGTCATCTTGACGATGGACATTCAAGGTCTGCCCTCGACGAGCAGGGCGTCGGCGCAGGTAAATTCTGCGGCATGCCCCTTTGAGCTGTCCATAAACAGCGCCTAGCTTGCGTTTTCTCGTACCCGTCGTCGTACGCACGTCACCTCCCTTTACCCTTGGATATTTATCTATCTGGTTTCCCGTGGACATTCTCCTCTTCTCGTCGTCATTGCCAGTTTTTTTGCGTAGCACGTTTGCTGGGTTCTCTCGGCACGCACACGTTGCTTACGGGATACACTTTTTTTTTTTTTTTTTTTTTCCTTCTTCGAAACCCTGACGCTGGTTCTCGATCTCAAAGCTTGTGTTATCGACACGCTTCGCTCGCACACTCCTTTACATGTGGCTTTTTGCTGATACTTTATCCCCGCCTCCCTCTTTCTTCTCTCCCCGTGCTGTAAAGAATACGTCGTCATGAACTGCGCATCGACAATAGTATAGCCTATTAGTGCTGTGGACAGGAACCGTTTCGAGGCAAAGCCTACCGGCGAAATGGTAAAATGGTAGAGCTCGGCGGAACGTTTGATAGGGTTTCGAAGGCGTACGAAGAAAATCTGATCTGATTTTGGCTTTAATGAAGTGATGGGGCCAATGCGGCATTGACGAAGCCTTCCAGGATCCGGACATCCCACGGTGCTGTCCGTCCTCGTTGGTCGTGTATCCTCGTCGGCCACCTCTAGCTTGTTCCAGCTATAAACCTGACCCCCGATACCTCGTTTCCATCAAACTCAAGATCTGGGTACACCTGTGCAGTGGCACCAAGACCTGGCTCGGAGGCGGTGGCCGTTGCCTGCTGCCAACATGATCCTGCTTTTCACGTTCGAGCGCCATGGCAGAACGATTCCCTATAGCTAGATCGGGACTTGGTCGGCAAGTTCGGTCCGCAGCAAATAAATGGTCGCGTTAGTAAGATCTAAATCTAGACATGCTAAAAGCGCAAGAGGGTCATGACGACGTTTGCTAGTAGTACACGAGGAGAGCGAGGAAAGCGAGATTGGATGATGTACAAGGGGGATAGCAGTATGTATGGCGTGCGGGGATACGACGACACGGGGATCATCGTCAGGTTCCTAAGCGAAACATGCGGATCGTCTATCATCCTAGGGTCATCGGGGTATCACGAGTCAACGAGAAACGGAGGGGGGTATCAGTATCGTACAAGAGCGAACAAGACAAAGCAAAGCAAAGTAAAGAAAGCGGGGTAGTGATGGGTCGAAAGCGAGACGATTCGAGGGGATGAAAAACGGCGTTTGTCGCCCGTCGGAGGGGGGGGGGGGACGACGTCCCGAGCGAAGCGTTAGGCTACGACTACGGTACCCTCGGAGGGGCGCGGAGGGGCTGCTAGTACAAACGGTGGAGGGCCCGGACGTCGCAACGTCTCCAAATAAGAGGGTGGTGGAGGGTAGGAGGTGTCGTGATGGAAGCGGGTCTGGTGATCCGTGAGAGTGAACGCGGAAGCGACCGTCGGGTCAACATGTTGAATAGCAGGTCGTGAACGTCCGTTTCTACCGTAATCGTTAAAGTGACGATCACGACCTGTATGTGTGGAAAAAGAAGCAAAAAAAAAGACTCATACGTCATCGAAGCACGAATACAAGGCGTTTGGTAAAAGGAAAGAGATCGTACGTACGGTGATGGATGGACGTCCACGGTCGTGATGAGCATCGTTGGGGGACGTCTTGGGGTTTGCGGAAGCAGGGGAGTCGGGAGATGAAGGCGCATGCTAGTATGAGGATGACGAAGCCCACTGGGAAGTCGTTGGGACTGGGAACGCGAACGACAGAGACGGGGAGGACTCACCTAAGCCGATGACGATCCCGAGGATCGTATTGACCTGGATGGCTTCGGCAGGTGCCTGAGATAGCGGAGTCGGCTGGGACGTTGGACCTGGATTCGATGTAAGGTGGGTGCTCGCACTGGGGGGCGCGGTGGTGAGGGCGGACTCATAGGATGTGGGGATGGACATTATTGCCATTATGTACATGAGAAGCTGATACACGGAAGGAAGAGCGATCGTGCAGGGTGCTCCTCGTATATATACCAAGTTGATACGTACCGGAGGAGTCGAGCCGCCGGGAAGCTCGAAATCCGTCAACGCCGAAGTTGCGATGCACTGCTTACTATGCATCTTATCGTATTGGCTAGCGTTTTCAAATAGAGCTGCTGGGATTTGTTGAACGCTGCCGCGAGTTGCTGTGGCGCGGGTCCCCCCACATTGAAATTTAAAGCTGCCCAATGACCCTCAATTTCTCCAAAGAACATCAATGACGCTGTTCGTGTGCCCTCATGTTTCGTGCATTGCGGCCCCACGCTTGCTCATGCACAGGATGGTAGAGACTGCGCCTTTTCACCCGAGCTTGTACCGCCTTTTTCAATAGCAGTCGTACACTTATCGGACTTTCAAATATGTTTACCTTGTATGGCACATGTCCTGATATCTCGAGACGCGGCAGCTCCGCTCAGCGCACACCGAATTGAAATGTATCTCATACGCGATTGATCCCGCTGATGGATTGAAAATAACCACCTTTGGTCGGAGTGTACCTACCAGTCGTCGCCGCACTTTGTTTTTCTTCATTCCTTCAATGGCTTGTCAAAATTTCTCACTCCATGGCTTCGTCATTTACAAACCGTTCTCTTTCCGCGATCTTTGGCTTTCCGATTCGGACGTATGTCTGCATGCGGAACATTAATATTGCGCTGCCGCTGCCACAACACCCGGTTTTTCCAAACCTGGCCGAGTCGTCAACGGAACTTGAAGCTCTTGGGTGATTCAATGAATGCAGTTCCTAACGATGACAATAAGCACTCTCCCGCTGCAAGCAAGCAGGACTCTATCGGAAATCGGGCTTGCTTGGAAGAGCTGCTGCTGCGCTTGGGACTCCGGTTGGGGTGTGGGAGCCGCGAGGTATTGAGAGATGAACGGGTGGGTGTTTCAGACGACATGTGGGCGCCAGATTGCACGGCGAAACGCTTGAGAGCAAGCATACAAATCACCCATCTGACTTCGAGGGGGCATTGCAGGCACCGATGGGGAAAGGGGGCGGTGGATAATATTTCCAATGATCACACGTTCTGAGACGGTGGGTACTGCCATGAACCTAAAATCTTCGCCAGGCCTATGCGTCGATGTAGCACTACTGGTGCCGGACTGCCATCGGCAATCCCTTCAGCTCAATTTAGGATATCGTTCCATTGTAAAGTACGTTAATCGTATCTAATTGTCACATCCTCCGGCGTTCCCAGGACTTGCCAGTGGCCCGGGGGAGATCAATGGCCGGGGTTCCAATGTTGGATCGGGCATCTGTGGCGCATTTGGCCTTGTGTGTCGGTCCGTCAACGTTTTTTTTTTCAGCGAGGGGGAAAGGGAAGCACGTACCCTGCTGGCGCGTACGATGATTCGGGGTCGCACGATGGGCGGGTCGCGGCCAATACCTCGCAGCCAAAAATGCGCTCGCCACTGGAAAAGGCTGAGGAATATGCATCGTGGGCAAGTCAAGCCTACTCACCGATGACAATAGAGACGGCGAGGACGTAGAAGGGGTTCGCCAGAAACACGATGCATAGGTAAGCGAACGAAGTCGGCATGAAAACGCCAAAAAAAAGGCTGTAGTGCGACTGATAGATCACTTGAGGGAAGTCGAGTTGGAGTTGGGGGGACGTAGTCGAGCAAACGTCCGTCCCTTATATGTGATGTGCTCCCAGGATTGACCTCGTGGAGGCCTTTCGTCCGTCGTCAAATGTCACGCGTTGAGCGCTTAGACTGTGTACGCCGGGGAGAAACCAAGCTATCCCTTAAATGTGTATTACAGGCTGGCGTGACAGGGGTTCCATTCCGCGCCACACGAACCGTGCCCCTTAAGCGTCATACCCACCAAAGATTACGACTCCGCAACAG